>JADDOH010004677.1:0-274118 GCA_016648135.1 Agrypnia vestita
CACCTTTCCATCTACTAATACGAGGGGTCATGGCCTCGTGAAACCACATGGCAACCAACCATTACAAGTATTTATTTATGTATTGTATATGTATGTATATTATATTTATTAGTATGTATCTATTCGTATGTAGTGTATGAGGGGGCTCTTCACGGGTGGCACAACACCCGTGCGGATGTCTTCCCTCGTCTGGAATGGATTGAACGTATTGATGCATACCAGATTATAATAAGTACTACCTGGGAGGGTGATTGCAGTCACTGTAGTGTCGCGAATGGCCAATGGGCTGAAGTTGCTCACAGGCGAGGGTTGGGGAGCCTAGGAAACTCCCCCTCCCCACTCGCATATTTTTGACTTGACAGGTGGCCCGGGACCATCTTTACAATAGCTTCAGTATATAAACCGTAGTTTAACTTAGTTTAACCTGGAGGAGTTGGAATTCGGGGGGCAAACTGGCTCTGAGCCCGGACGCCAGACACTGACGCGAGGGATGGTGCGGTACTTTGCAAAGAAGAGGCCCAACATGAAAAGGCGCATCCAGGCTCAGGTCAACGTATCCGGAACTCGTGTCGGGAGAAGGAAGATGGGATCAGTCACCGATGAGCCTTTGGGTATGGAGGGGCCGAATTTAAAGCAAACACATTTTCCGCGTACACATACATTTACACATTCCTCCTACAAACCCCTTATCCATTAGAACCCAACGTACCACTAGAATGAGACATAGGGCCAGATACAGGTGACGGACCTTAGGCCGGCTAGTAAATAAACGTAACAATGTAATTGATATAAAGATAATGCAGAGTAAATATAAAAGGTCGTAAGGAATAAGCACAGCGAGATAACGGCGGAAGATAAAATTATTAATCAGCGAGGGCGTCGAAGACGGAATCATCCATAGGAGCGGCTACGAAGGACTCGAGGGTTTCAGGGGATCTATGTACCCTATATGTGCATGCGCATGTGATAACGGCACGTTACTAACCTTTCCAGTGGATGGCGGTCGATCCCATACAGGTAAGACAATGGGGGATCGAGCGGAGAGGGCGTGGGAGCAGAGGATCGCGCACTCTGGAAGCGCAGCTACACCAGATGCAGTGGTTTCAGTCCGTAGGAATGATAGGTAAATAATATAGGGCCACGGAACATAGTATGTTTAGCAATTGCACCGTAGGGCTTAATTGACGTGCTAGGTAGTTTTGTTTGCGTTTTCCATGAACATTCACGAACTTCATACCCCAGTATTTAATTTAAGTAAAGCTTGCGTTAGGGTTACCACTAAACCAATTCATCCCCTATAGTTCGAAACAAAAAAATTACACAACGTGAACTGGGAAGGTCTTGAATAAGGCGAGGGTGTTTGGAAATACTACGTTAAAAACCGTAGACCCTTCACCCGACGTAGATAGATAGCTTGTTTGCCTCTAACAAGGCGTAAACTCAGTTAGGAGTAGGATCGAGCTGAAAGGCGAAGAAGAGGATCCATCACACTTCTTTCATATACAGATAAATATTTTAATGATATTTTTAGGTATGTTTTAAGAACACAGGTAATGGATTTTGTCAAAATCAAAATCAAATAACTTAGAACATACCTACATATAAAAATATTTATAAAAATGCATTTTCTCATGGAATATTTCTTTAATTAATTTTTGTCATGAATATTTAAAGATGCATTGATTGAATCAATATTATTAGTAATTTCTATTTCTAATTGATTGATTACTTTTTGTTTTCGAAGGGTTTTGATTAAAGTTTGTCCTGATTTCTATGAAGTTGTTTTGGGTCCCTTCAAAGAATTAATTAATTCCCTTTCTTAAAATAACCCAGAGTTGGAATGTGGTAAAGTTTTAATTAAATTATAATTTTAAAGACACTGTGCAAAATGTTTAATGGTGCAGCAATATTATTTCAGTAATACAATATAACGGACTCATTCCGTGGGGAAACTCTTGAAATCAATTATATAATAAAATAGGTTTACCGAACGCGTCTGTCGTTGTGAAAAAAATGACAAATTGATCGGTTTATCTTATTCGCCTTACGAAGATACGTTCAAAATTAAGAATGTATGAAAAATTTTATTTCACAGAAGTTCTCATTGTATAACTGCATATACACGCGTAGTTTTTTTTAGTACTATTATTTCATAATGTTTGCGAAATTAATGCAATGTTTTTTCAAAATGGCGTTAACTTTTTACTTACCTTACTCTTTTTCTTATATAATATAATTTGATACAACCAAGAACAAGAAAACTTTTAAATTGTTAATTATTACTGCCCCAAAATAGGTTTCACCTAGTGGGGTTTTATAAGCGAAATAAATGAATTAGTAGTTAAAATAACATTTCAATGAATTAATTATAATCAAATCTTGGTAAAAGTCATTTTAAAACTATCTTTCAATCAATAATTAATTAACACATTGACCAGAAATTCTATCCTTTGAATCGAGATCTGCGAAACCGACGATTGATTTTTGTTTTAATTCTTTATTGAAAATAAAATAGATGCATGTTAGAGTGATTTTATAAATTACATTTTTTAAACATGTTTAACTGTCTCTTAGTAAAAACTTATATTTGGGGACAGGAGTACATGATGCATACTATTTATTGATTTTAATGTACGTTAGAAAAAAAAAATATATATATATATTTATAAGATCATTTTTCACACTTTACTTACAATCATGTTTATATGATTATTCAATTTCAATTGCTGGTCTATAAAAACGCCCAAGTACTCAACAGAATTGGTCATATTTAGTTTTTTATAGTTTATAGAACAACAGTTTTCGCTGTGGTAATTAGGATGTATTTTTAAAACTATATTATTTGGAATATTAGATCGGTTTAATTAGAAAGCGATGTATACTGCGATGTATATTTTCAGCATTTAGGGATAAAAATTACAGTGAAACCATTATTTTATCACATTTACGTATTGATTTGCATTTCTATTTGTCTTTTCCCATGAATCACCAGTTATCCCAATAGCATTATCATCGGCATAAGAGTACAGTTTTCCGGAAGTTTTCACCTAAAAAATCGCATTCAAGTAAATAATGAATAGCATTGGTCCTAATAAAGTTCCTTGTGGTATACCATATGTGAGAATTTCCGGATCACTAAGCATATTATTTATATTAACATATTGACTTATTTTATACTTCCACTTATATTGATTTGTGCAAGTTTATCCAGAAGTATGTTGTGCGAAATACAATCAAAGGCTTTTCGCAAGTCAATAAGTATCCCGATACATTTCTTGTTTGAGTTCATTGACGACATGATTAATGTAGTTTGACAATCGAATCATGGGTACCTAATTTGGCCTTAAAACCAAATTGGTTTTCACTTTGAATATTACTTTGGCTTAAATAGGTATTGATTTGTTTTTTCACTATTTTTTCAATAATTTTAGATATATTTGACATAGATGAAATTGGTCTATTCATTTCATCTGGTTCACCAGTTTTGAAAATTTTAGTTTTGAGTAATAATGTTTTTTTGTAATTTTTAGGAAATATTCAAAATATATTTAGGAAAACTAAAATTTATTATGTACATTATTGGCTTGGCAATATAATTTTTCATTTTTTTCAGGAAGTACATATTTTTATTGTCGTATCCTGGTGCCGAACCTCCTTTTAATGACATTATAATATTTTTAATGTTGCTCTCTGTTACCGAATTGAATGTTAACATGGAGCAGTGAACAAAAGGGGTTGTTGTAGAATTATATAATAATTTAATATTAGAAAACACTTAAATGTTTTATAAGAATATTCAAAAATTGAATTTGTAATTTATTCAACAACTTCAACAACTGTTCAACATAGCTTGTTATTACTTTGACTTTTTACAAAATATCGTGTTACAGAATGAATCAGATGATGACTGTTAATAACACATCATGAACTGGGGGCAGGTCTCGCGTGAACGACCCTCCCCTGTGTATTTACATTCAATCAGCGCAGCATCCTTCCTTTGAACTTTTTCTCAAATTGCACATCGGTTCAATCAACAGCGTCGAGTGTATTATTTCAACAGCGCACGTAACTACGAACTTTCCTGTAGTTGGCAGCATTCGCGAAGGGTGCACTTTAACCCCTCATTATTTCATTACTACTTGTAGACAAAACTTTAGCACGTTCATTAATAAAACTTTCCATCGAGCGGCAAAAGTTTTTCCTGGTAGATTGATTTTATATTTAAAACATATTACCTATCATAGCTTCTGTGCTCCCGGCAACTTATGGTTTTTTTACGTCCATTAGCTTCGTAAAAATTAAATGTACTTCTTAAAGGTTGGTAGACAATTGTATGGTAATATAATTTTATAAACTTTGCTAATTTTAATGTAAACAAATAAAAAAATATGAAAAAATACATAATTTATAATATTATATTGAGTACCTACCTACTGGATTTTAGATTATTATTTTCTTCTTATCGATTTTATTTTAATTAAAATGAAGATTTCGATAATCTTGCAAATTTATATTTATAAAAAAAATAGCCATCAGCCCGTAGTCTGTATTTCATTATTTACTTAATATTATAAGTAGCCGTACGCCCGTGAAAAATCACGGTAATTTGGTGGGCATGTCACGGCGCGCTGATTGCATGTCACATTCTAATTTTCTAATGTTTAATTCCAGCAATTTACGGATTTAACAAATCGACAGACAGACAGACAACGAAATTATATTATAGCATTATAGCTGACCCTAACATTGATGCTGATATTCTTGCAGACACCTTATCTTCGTTCAAAAACTCACTCATACAAACATCCATTTTCTAAACGATGACATGAACCTATAGATCCATTAAATCAATCATTCATTAAATACTAATCGCACTACATTCAAACACAAAATATACAATACACATAAATGTACACGTAAAATATAATTAATTGCAAAAAAAATGTTACTAGAGCGTGCCGAAGACACTTGTAATTGGGATAATGGGCATAGTCTTCACTATAATATTTATTATCAGAGTATCGTGTACCTATTATCCTGTTAGTGTCTCTAATAAATAAAAATAAAAATAAAAAATGAAAAAATAAAAATTATATTTATGTAGATTAGATTACGTGCAATCACGTATATAACGTAAAAAAAAATCTGCCTCAACACAGATTATATATAGCATGACAACTATGTCTGTCATGCTAGTAAACAGAGCTCTTAAAAGTAAAAAAAAATGAACATTTATCAAATAACTTCTTCAAAAAAAGCAAAATTAATTTGTTTATTTTTAATTGAATGAAAACAAAGTATATTTTTATTAATTATACCTACTGAGGTACAATTAGAATCACATGTAATTTATTTTTTAAATAAATTAATAAATATAATTAATAAAAATATACTTTGTTTTCATTCAATTAAAAAGTATACAAAATCATTTTGCTCTTTTTGAAGAAGTTATTTAATAAATGTTAATTTTTTACTTTTAAAAGTGCTGTGTTGCTTAGGGCGTGGCGTTTAGGACCGACCGTCTCCCGTTGAAAACAGATCAAAGGAAATTACTTAAAAATAATCATGAAAAAATCTTGAGATTTCTCGGAAACTTTTCCGTGATTTAAGTATATTAGAGGTAAAATATATTTACAAAAAGAACGAGCTGTTACAGATTTACAAGAATAGGTACGCAATAAAAATGATGGCTCAATAAAAATTCCTAAATTGATTAGTTTTTTATGATTTTTCACCACTTATGTGCGTATTAAATATAATATTTCAATAATCTTCGTACCTACTTCTGAAACGAACAATATGAATTATATGGAAATGAATTAAATGGAATGAAATGGAAGGAATTAAAATTTTAATGCACTAGATTGCTGTTCTCGCGTTTCAGGGAATTGGAAGAAAAAACGCCAAGAAAAAGAAGCAAGACTAGCGGTACACAATGGCGTTCTAGTGCCGATTCTGATGTATGGAAGTGAAGCCTGAAATTAGCAAAAAAAAAATTAAAGTAGACTGAATGCGGTGGAAATACGATCACTTAGGCGCTCGTGTGGAAAATCTTGGTCTTGGTGAGGAATGAACAAATTAGAATTGAATGTAATTCTGGTTGTAGTGTGATTGACAGAATAAAGAAAGGAGTGCTGAGATGGTTTGGTCATGTAGAACGTATGTTGCGAGAAAAGGTTGGTTAAGAAAATATATGGGGCGAGTATTGAAGGTAACAGGTATAGAGAGCGTCCGCGAAAGATCTGGCATGATCAGATACTACAAGTTTTGGAGGATGGCCCTATTAAAAGCCTCAACAACCGTAGAGCTTGCATGAGTAGAAGTATGAATGTAGCCTAAGCAAAAGTTGTGTGCCAAGATAGAAGAACATGGCGTTGTATCTTCTCTGCCTACCCTGCGGGGAAACAACGTGATGGTTAGTTAGTTTAGTTAGTTTAGCGCCACTATCTAATAAACAAAATTTAGACATTCATTTTATGTTACTGATTTTAATTTGAGATTTTAAAATTAATATCCTTTTGATAAAATGTTTCTAAAATACACAAACATAGTTTCAAATCAGTTATCAATTGTGAATTGACAATCTTTGCCTGATTACCATATTCAAACATGCCACCCCGTACTTCCATCATAAAATTGCGATTTTACTTCTTATCCCCTCAATCAACGTATAATTATTTCATTATTTTTATAAAAATTTACATTTTACACCCCGTCTAATCACGAGATTTTCTTTATTCGTAAGAGAAATTGAATAAAATAGTATTCAATTCTACATAACAAGTGTATTTGTAAATAAATATAATTGATTGCTAAATAATATTATTCAAATTAAAAGATAATAAAAGTCTCACAGAGACGCAGCTATTTATATGGAAAACGTTCAGGGATGTCCAGGGCCTACGACCGGGCTTGAGCTAGCTTAAGTGATCTTTTTACACAATGTAACGTTAACACTATGGTTCGATATTACAAAGGGTTGGTCAAACAGGGTTGCGTGATGTCTCCATGGGTGGTCAACTTGTAAATAGATAATTGTGTGAATAAACTATAATGTATGAATATAGGAGCGAGAAAAAGCGATTTGATTGTATGCTGTTTACTGTGCGCGGATGATGCAGTATTAATGGCAAATAGCGAACAAGGCTATTCTATGTAAGTATGATGTATATATGCAAGGAAAGTGACTTTATTATAAATGTTATTATAATAAGTCAAAAATTATGGTATTCGAGAGGGAGGAAATAACGTTCCCAAACCACTAGTATTTCACCAAGTGTGAAATACTAGTGGGAAATGAATGTTTGGAGCAATAGGCATGATGACAGTATTAATGAATTAAAGAATAAATTATTTCAGAGAAATATTTTGAAAGGATTCTTAAAAATGATCCAGTTTTAATATCCACATTGAGATTAATAAAATGTAGATGAAAATGCAATTATTTGCGTAAAAACTCAGTATATTATTGAAATAATGTTATTTTCGGTAATAATAGACGTGTATAGACAATACAATATAGAATGTTATTTCAAAATCTGTCATCATGCCTATTAGATGAGTTTGTGTATTTGGGAAGTATGTTCGACAGTAGAGTGAAGACTGAGAAAGATATCAAGAGGAAGATGACTGCAGGAAATAAGATGAATGGTGCTTTGAATGCAATAATTTCTAATATTAATATGTCTACCAAGGTAAGACCAGCAGTACACGATGGGATTCTGGTACAAACAGTAATGTACGAAAGTGGAGCCTGAAGCTGGCAGAAGAGGAAGAAAAGTAAACTGAATGCGATAGAGATAAGATCACTTAGACGTATGTGTTGCAAATCCGTTTAAAGTAGAGTAAAAAATAAATATGTAAGAAATGTAGAGGTGATCTTATTATAGTTGATAGAATGAAAAAAGGGTCGCTCAGATCGTTTGGGCATGTTGAGCGAATGAATGAAGAAAGAATGGTAAGAAAAATATATGACGAAAGCGTTGACACCACCAGAAAGACGGGATGACCGCGGAAGACATGCCATGACCAAATTAACTAGATACTGTAGGATGGTCCTGTTAGAAGCCTCAACAATTGTCGAACTTGCATGCGAAGGTGTATAAATGTGGATGAGGCGAGAGTTGTATGTCAGAATAAAAGAGTGAGGCTCTTTATCCTCTCTGACTACTTGCAGTAATGGCATAATGGTAAGTTAGTTAGTTTCACCAATTCCACCGTAAAAACTTCCACACATTATCAAACGACTCATAAGTTGTAAAAATTGATTTGTTTCAGTACAACTTAAATAAGATGATAAAAACCTTGCAAAAATTGTAAATATTTCCAAGGTTTTTGCATTATTTTGCAAGGTTTTTATTATTTTATTCAACCTGTATATTAAAGCGAATGAATTTTTACAATCGGTAGGTATAAGTAACTGTTATTATAGTTCAACCTTTTACAAGAAATAAGTCAGATACGATTGTTACTAGGTTATAATTGCTTAAACATTTTCGACTCATTATCAAAACAGGAATCCATCTGTGAAGTTTTTGCTACTAGCTATGAGACACCCTGTATATTCTATTTTTAGCAAAATTTAAAATTAATTAAATTTTAATAATTATTAGTAATGAAATTTAAAATGAATTAATATTATTATTATTATTAATGAAATTTAAAATAAATGAATATTATTGTTACTGAAATTTAAAATAAATTAAATTTTAATAAATATTATTATTAAATTCTGCGGGTTATCTATTTATAAGTGTTACAGCTGTTTCGGCTTGCAAGGCCATTATCAAACAGTTCTACAAACAAATTCTAAATCAGATTTTTTTTATATTCAAAGGGACTATGCTAGAGACGTGTATGGTCCTTCCCGGACTTTGTGAGATTTCTATAATTTATCTTAAATAATTATCATCCACTAATCGTGTTCTCAGAACATGCATTTAAAATAATGAAAGATTATCAAATTTTTATAAACATTTGGCAACGTTATGCGAGTTTAAAACATAAAAATTTCGTTGTCTGTCCGTCCGTAACTTCGTGTAACGTCCGTAATTTCGTTTTAAAACCAAACTAAACGGCCGGAGATGGGGCTTCAACCCTGGGCCAGAAAACCCGAACCAGCCGCTTAACGCGTGTTGCTATCGCCGCCTCTCCGTGGACGACCAAAAGATACCAAAAAAATATACTAAGGCCTAGCAAAGACGCGAACCATTTCATTTTCCGCCCAGCACAATCTTCAGGGTTTAAAATAGTACCATTACTGCCGGCAGGGGAAATATAAAAAAATGTTTTATAAAAAGTCGTTATTACTATTTCATGGGTATCGGTTATAAATAACTAGGTAATTACTTATTCTTAAAAAACCGGCATGTAAAAGTACCGTCATTTTTGATGGATTACAGCTAGAATGGTTATAAATAATAAAAAAATAAAATAAAAAATGTATATATATTTTTGAGTTATGTATTGAACCGGGATGTGTTCCTTGGATACATTTCCTATAGTTTACCCACCGTATCGAATTTAATATGCCGAACGTACGATTTTTTTTCACTACCCATCCTCCTCATATCAAGATGATACATAAGTAATAACCTTCCCAGAAATTCCGTTCAGCCATTATTAAGCTTTAAGATATCAAACAGACAGACGCTGTCTTCTACTCATACATAAGTAAAGATTCTTAAATCTAATAAAATATACTCGATATAACAAATATTAAGTATTTTTGCTGTCTGTATTTTTCTGAGGTAGGTAGGAAGGTAGCTTTCAATATTTCTGAATATTTCCAGGAAAAATAATTGCGATTTATATATCACATAACTTCAATAATATAGGTTTCGTTATGATGAAGCAATATCAAAATATTCTTCTTCTTCTTCTTCTTCTTCATCAGTCTTCTTCTCTCCACTGCTGGATATGAGCCTCTTCCTTCCCTTTCCATCCTTCCTTGTTATTTGTTAATTGTAGCCATTTCTTTCCCCCCACAACGGCATATTATCGGCCCATCTCTTTTGAGGTCTTCCGATGCCTCTTTTATTCTCCCAAAGTCTCCATTTCAAAACTCTGGGAGGCCATCTTGTAGCATCCTGCCTTGCAACATATTCTGCCCATTGTCATTTTAACTTCGCTACACGATCCATGATATCCACTACTCTAGTTCTGCGCCTAATTTCGTCACTTCTAATTCTTAGGCTTACTCCAAGCATGGATCTCTCCGTGGATCGTTGCGTGCATTTGAGCTTTTCTACACTTTTCTTTGTAAGGGCTATAGTCTTCACTCCATACGTCATCACTGGCAGTGTGTATGATTCAAAGGCTTTTCTTTTTAAGCTAAATATTATATATATATATATAAAGATCAAAATATTATGACAGCGCTTATCTTAGTTGATGTACTGCCTTTCGCAGGAAAGTTATTTTATTGCATTTTTTTATGTAAATACAAACATATCAGACCTCATAATTAAGACCGCGTAATTAAATGCAGAGGTATATGTGTCAGATAGAAAAGTTTATTTCCTCGAATATACCTATCTACTTATAATGTTATGTTTTTTTAAGTTTTGAGAATATTACCTTGCTCTTGTAAGTTACTTAAAGTATTTTATTATTTATTTTGACTGGAGGTTTTATTTTATGTTTATTATATAATTATTGAAAATTGTAAAAATAATAAACTAAAAGCAAAATCCATAGTTCATGGTAATGAATCTCCTTAACACTCGAATAATAAACATCAACAAGCAAAACAAGAAATGTGTCACTGCATGAAATTTCAAAAATATTTATGTCAGTTGTAGCCAATTATTTGTTAGTATTATACAATATTAGTATTTAAGTCAGTTATAGCCAATTATAACAGTATTTCCGTAAATACGCGCAAACGTGTAATTCAAAATTCATATTCTTGCTAAATTAAAAATTGACATAAATAGTTAAAAATAAGCCATTATATAAAGCACGAATATATTAAGAATCATTTTTCAGTAAAGTCTAAAATAATATTGAAAAGGTGGATGCCAAAAAAATTAATATCTAATTGTAGCAGTATAGATCATAGGTACTCAACTGTCATAAGAATAGTAGTGACATACGGGTGCGAAGCATGGACAATGTCAGAAAAATCTGCGGAGATGCTGGACATATTTGAGAGAAAAGTGCTACGCAAAATCCTAAGATCCGTGGAATATGGTCACCATACTTGGAGACCATATTTCACCAACTTGGAGAATAAGGTACAACGACGAGCTATATAACATTTTTAAGGCTCCCAAGCTCTCTGTATACGCTAGACTGAGTAGGCTGAGATGGGCGAGGCATGTGCAGAGAATGCCGCCATC
Organism: Agrypnia vestita; assembly: GCA_016648135.1. Taxonomy (NCBI): domain Eukaryota; kingdom Metazoa; phylum Arthropoda; class Insecta; order Trichoptera; family Phryganeidae; genus Agrypnia; species Agrypnia vestita. The sequence goes on from JADDOH010004677.1 coordinate 11,343, forward strand.
ACGGATGCCAAGGAGGATCGTCAAGGGACATTCGTGTGGAAGAAGAAGAGTCCGCATACCTAGGCTGCGATAGAGAGACGGAGGTCAGAAGGGATGCGGACCAAATATTACGGAACCAAATATGACAAGACTGGAGGACCGCAGAGGGAAACGGGAAGAGTTGGAGGCGAGGACTTGCGGAGACCAAGGCTCAATTTGAGCTTTACAGCCATTGAAGAAGAAGAAAAAGACCATAGGTATAGTTTTTCTTGTATATTTTCACAATAAGCCACGTTTAGGTATAGCTTTTCTTTTAGTTGCCACAATAAGCCACGAAGCCTAATTACTATTTATAAAAGCACAAAGCCATTCAACTTTGATAAAATCACATATATGTATTGTGACCTCACTGGGAAAAGAACCAGTGACTATGGAGACCACTGGACTATGAGGGCTGCCGGCAAATATAATTATCTTTCTTATATTCAAGAACACATTCTTATTGTGAAATTGCAATTTTTTCAGAACAAAGTTCTGTGAAATTTAAAACCTTAAAATTATTAATCAATCAGAAAGACATACAGAAAAATCAAATCAACGATAAAATATTTGGCTGCTACCGGGATTCGAACCACGGATCTCCTTCCGTGGTTCGAATTCCGGTTAAATAATAAATAATTAATTGGATTAATTAAAATAATTCAATGGATAATTAAATTTGGTTTTTAATTATCTTTCTCTCCTTAAAAACCTTAAAATTCTTACGGTATCACTAGTTAATAGTACAATGGGTTAAACTGCTTAATTTCCCAATGTACCTAGGCCATAGACCTTAATAATTTATTTTGATATTAACATAAAGAGTGATGATTTTCCAAATTTACGGGTTGTTTATGATTTCAGTACAATACTGGCGTCCAATACAGAACAGCGAAATGATGATATTCTTCAAAGATTTACGCGAAAACTTGTTAAGCTTATTTAAAAGGTTTGCTCTTTCCCTAGCACAACAAAGTCTCGGCAGATAAATCTTTTGTGCTAGCTTCTATTTCTTTTTGCCCTGTAATCTCCTAGCAGAGCGTGTTTAAGGGGACTCCTCACGTAACAGGCCAACGTTTTATGGGCTTATTAAAACTGTCGGAGGTGTGCGCCGACCCTTCCTCTCGCGCCCTCCCGTGACGCAAGCCGTAGATAAAACTTAACATAACTCGTCGTCACGCCGTGTCTCATTGGTACGCAATCACGGGCTTGAACTTTTTATCGATTCGGTGCTCCCACGCGATGTAAAACCTATGTTCCGATAATGGTGATGTACATTGTACATGGTTAAATATAAATCTACGTTATTAGTTCTAAAAAAGACAAATGGTGATTATCTGATAAATTGTGACTGCTTTACAATCAATAACCGCTCTTGGAAATATGTTTGTATATTTTTATATTAGAAGCATTTTATCAAAAGCCTGACAATTTTAAATTCTTCGCTCCATCTTTAAAATAATTTATAAATATAATTTATATTAAATAAATTTGTAAACACCACTTTTTTATTGAAAAAAAATCAACATGTTTCGAAGCCAATGGCTTCTGCGTCAGAATAACAAAAATAAAATTTAAAAATCGAAGTATAGATAATCGAACTATAAAAAAAGTTACATATGGAAAATGAATAATATAAAGTACCTACTTAACATGAAAATAAATTAAAGTAACATTATTATAAACGAATTATTAAATTCTTCAAATATTTGTAAAGCTTTATCTCTTGATTTGAATAGACTTTTTAACGTTGTTTTAAATCAAAATTATTTTCAATTTGATAATACTATTTTTAAACAAAAAGAAGGTTTAACAATGGGTTCTAGTATAAGAATTTTTAATAGTTCTGCTTTATTATTAAAATATGTATTTTTTTGGAAGAGATATGTTGATGACATTTTATGTATATGGACTGGTACTGAAAGACAACTAAAAAATTTTCTTAATTTCTTGAATAAACTACATAAAAGGATTCAATTTACCATAGAAATAAAAAAAACTAGCATTTTCCATTATATATTTCCTATGTTTATTGTACAAAAAAATTAAAAAATTATGTTCGGTAAATGTCTGAGTTCGTGTAGGAACCGTCGACATGTTTTGATATAAATGTTTCTTCCTTACAACATGAAGATGACTGTGCACACTAAGATACCGTCTCATTGCACTGCACTGCACTGCACATACGATTTTTATGACCGGCAGTTGAGCGCTTGATATTTAATATCCAAGAAACATATTTTTGCATTATTCACATTATATAACAAGTAACTTCTGGTCTGGATTATACCCAGGCTCCTCAGGTAAGATAAATTTAAATGATTTTTGAAAAGCTTTATGAATATAAAAAAAAATATCCTCGGAGGAAAACATTATATTAAGTCTTTACTTCTTTAAAACGGTCAACATGGTAAACATCCATGTAGCTATAAATTATTTTATACATACTTACCAAAAAATAAAAAAAATATACATATAAATTCTGTATTTTTCTAGAAGCTCTTCGGTAAATCGGTACGATAAATTTTTAATTTTTTTTATTTGAAAAATATGTTTAACAATTAAAAAAAAGATAACAATAAATTAAATAAGCATACTTTAAAACCGTCTGCCATCCCACTTAAATATTTCCAAAAAAATACTTAATTTGCTTATGTACATTTTTATTTAAAATACAATTAAAACAATTATTTTTTTTAAATAGAGATGCGAACACGGAATTCGTGTCACATCAATATTTTTATTATTTTTAGCTTATGCTATTTAATATTTTATTATTTTATATATTTTTTTATTATTTATTATATATATTATATATATAATATATATATATATATATATATATATACACATATATATAATATTAATAAATATAATAATATAATAATAAAACGTAATAAATTTGACTTGGTAAAAATTAAATATGGTTAAAAAAGAAAACATTAAGTTATTGAAAATGAAATCCAACAAAGGATGATAAATATATTTATAACTATGCCAATTAATGTTGTGACACATCCTGACAGAGAAGTATGTATTGTGAAGTTTGTCTTATTTAGCATATCTCAATTCAGTCCACCTATGTATAAATTATGATCATTGTGTTATCGATAACATATAATTATTTGTATAATAGTTTACTATAATAACCGAAAACGACCCTCGTAGCTCAGTGATCATGACACTGGCTCTCACACCGAGGGTTCCGGGTTCGATTCCCGATAAGGTCGCAATTAATCTATGTGATTTACTCAAGCTTGGGTGTTTTGTGATGTGTTTTGCTTCTATAAATGAGCCTTTTGGCCTGTTGAAGCTTAAAAAAAACTAATTCAGTAACTAACCATCATGCTATTTCTGCGCAAGGTTAGGGAGAGAGGATAGAACCGCGCTTTTTTGTCCTGGCGCACCACTTTTGTCTCGTCTAGTTTCAAAAACAAATTTTCATGCACGCTCTTTAGTTGTAAAATCTTTTAATACGCCGTCCACTATTAATTATATGGTATATTCAGGTCTTTTGTGGACCCCCCCTGTTTGTTTTATATTTCTTTACCATGCCAAAATAGTAAGAATGCTGAGATAACTCATGTTTCGTGTACGCATCCTTAAAAAAAAAATTAAAATGACCTTAAAGACTGTACACAGAAGATAAATTTTTTTATGGAAAATGACCATATATCATCCAAAGATCCGATCCAACCAAGATCCGATCCTGAGTAAAAAGTACACAAAGCGTAACTTTCAAGACGACAGACGCAAATGTTAGAAAGTAGTAACGTTATATCGGACAGCAGCTTCGCATGAGACAGGTCATTGTGAAAACATATATTACTCTGTGAATGTACAGCGTATGAGTTTATATATATGTAAACAACTTGCGGACCCCGTACGTCACTGAAATTATTCTTGAACTAAGTGAGTCGGTATACACAGAAATGTAACCACCTGTGACAAAGAAGGGGGAGGGGCTCCAAAAATCATGAAATTCGTGCGACGTAATATATGGATGCCCCTTGTTGAAATTGTGAACTTGTGAATACTCCGTATTAATAAATAAAAAAATTAACAACTGATACTTACGAATTCTTCAGTGTGCCGGTAAAACTTTATAATTTGAACGATGTGCCGTGACACTTTAAAAGTTGGGAATCACTGGTTTAAACACTATGTACTCTTTTGAAACATATATAAATTTAAGCAAATAGTGATATTGATAAATATATTATGATACCCCATACTTCCCCGTAATTTCAATTATCCCTTAAAACGTCTTCCATGTCTCATAATCTATATATTGTAATTTAATTTGTTGTTTGGTAAACAAGGAATTGAATTAAATCTCAACCTTCATGGCAAAATTTCTAGCGGAGGAGATCCTGGATGATGGAGAACCTCTTGGCTCAAGGTTGATGAATCAGAAAGTCCACACTATTTTGATTCCAACTACTTCGAGCAATCGTTATCAATTTTTCATTTCGTTATTTTTAACTTCTTTTAAAATATTTCTGTATACTGTAAAATATTTCATTTAAAACATTTTTAATAGCAATTACAACACTAATTGTCTTTAAACAAAAATTAATATTCTTACATTAAACTATATAAAAAAAATGAAAATTGTATCCTTACAATAAATCAATAGATAAAATGTGTTATTTTGATTTTTTAACGGAAAATGATATTTTAAGATTTCCGATTAAATATTTTATTTGGTTTTTTTTTCTCTTTTATTTTTAAAACTGTTTTCGCTGAATGTTATAAAACAAGCAAATTAAATAACAGTAGGTATTATTTTAGGAACCCACTCAGTTAGGGTAGCTTGTTGGTCCAGTGCAGTGGTCGGTAAACTTATTAGTCAAAGAGCCAAATATGTACGTTACAACGGTTAAAAAAAAATTGAGAGAAAAATTTGTTGAATTAGTAAACCTTTGATTGGTTTAGTAAACCTTTATTTTAATTTTATCCGCTTCATTAAATTACGGATAGGTACACTGAATAAATCTTGATTTAAAAATTTTATTTATTGATAAAAAATTATATATATTTTATGAATCCATAAATTTAAATCATGACAAACACTTAATGCGAACAATGTCCTTGCATCTCTTTGGTAAGTTTGAGTAAGTCAGGTTTGTATGCTGTTATTTTAGGCATAATTCCAGGTTCTCATCAATAAGACGACTTCTCACTTTACTCTTTATAAAGTTCAGCTTGAAAAAGATTGTTCGCATGAATATGTAGAACCGAAAAGAGAAAGAACAGCAAACGCGAGTTTTTTCAGCTGATCATAAGATCAAGAATACTATTCGATCATGTCTTCCTTCTCCAGGTCTTTCAAAGGAGACCACTTGTGTTGTGAACAAAGCTCACATTTGTTCTTCTCCAATATTTCCAAATCAACACAAAGACGTTCAAATTAAGAGCTCCATATTTTCTTGTTTTTCAAATCCAGCAATTGTATTTCAAAGTTGCCAATGTCAATGCCAAAAGGAGAAAATTTCAAATCTGTTGTCCTAGCATTAAGAAGGTTTTTGACGAATGCTAAGGTCGCTCTGCTATTTTTTAAATTCCTGAAACCTACTAAGTGCTTCCCTCATATTCAAAATGATTGTTTTGAAAAAGTGTTTGTCAATAGAGGAATCATTTTCTTGGCGATGCTTCAGCAGACTCTAAATCTTGAAATGACTTCTTCTAACATCGAAAAAATGTGTTTCCTTTCCCTTTCCAGCCGATGTATTTATGCCAGAGCCGTACATACGGGACCAAAGGACCGCATGCGGCTCCGGAGCCGCACTTTGCCGACCTCTGGTCTAGTGCCTTGCTTAGTGATCCAATGATCGCTGGTTCGAGCCCCATTACAGGAAACCATCGAGTTTGTCCTATTTTTATAGCATTATCGTTTAGCTTAATTTTAAAATTGTAGGAATACTGATGTGATATGCATTCCTTGTTCGCATCCGTTCAGGACTGTCGGGGCCGGCCGGCCGTTGATTTAACGTCTGTGGCAACAGATCGGTTGGATTGAAATGAAAACGAGATATTGACTGCGTACCAAACATTGGCCTGTAAGATTATTGTAAGACATGGCCTGTAAGACATTTTAAGACACGGCCTGTAAGACATTGGCCATTGGAAGAGTAAGACACAAGGCATAATATGAACATCGATATGTCTAGGAAACGTACAATCGGTCGTGATTTTGCCCAGCGTTGCTGGTCCTGTGGAGATAGCCTTTAGAGTAAAAAAATTTCAACCTGGCAAAGTACGTGTAGATATGAGAACTTTCAATCATAAAACGGTCCTGGGAATGCGGTGGGTCTCCATTCGCTGGTCCTGTGGACACGCTGAGGCCGAAATTATTCATTGTGAAGTCAATTAGGTAGCTGTTGTGTCGTGGATCGTTATTGAAGCCACCGTTATTGAAGCGGTGGCTTCAATAACGCACCGCAGAGGATGATCACAATCTCGGTCTCTGGTCGAGGGTTCGGTAATAATTTCCTAAGGCTAAATATGGCAGTAGCAATTGATAAAGATACATCTTAACATCTTCGAACGACGCTTTCTAATCATGCATATTCATCATAATCGTAGAATAACGACGCATGTGATTTTTCTCAAGTTTGCTGGAGAGCAGTTTGAAGTTTTATTTACATAAAGACACTTTATGTCATAGCTCGGTAACTACAAAAGATTTTCCTTTGAAACTTGGGCTAGATATTTAAAGTTGATACCTTTCGAATCTCAAATATAGTCAGCGTAGTACAACGACGTGCTGCATTGTTCTACGATCGCAAATCAGAACCGTCGTTATACCGACTTTGAATAACGACGGTTAAATTAATACACTTTTTATATACCATTAGATGACTTCTTTTTTTCACTTTTTAACGATCCATAAAAGTCAATATGGAATTTTTTGCACATCCGTCATTGTTCTACGATCATGACGATATACTGCTCTGTGCGAAGTTCTCTGAGGATAAACAGCATACGATCATCGATTTTCATGTCCACCAGGTATATGTCACCGATGTTATGTTGTCTCAAAGCTGAAATATTGAATTTTTGAGTTTTATTCATACATGGCTTTTGTATTTGCATAGAAATATTATATTAATCTAGGAGAAAAATAGTCGAAGAGTCTGTAACCGTTTGTTTCGGTCTGATTTTAAAGAGTTTCACGTCAAAAAAGTCAACGCCTTTTCAACACATTTAAAATTTTCAAATATGTGTATTGTTTTCTAATTTTACTTCATTTTTATGAAAAAATTTTATTCAATACCTTATAGGCTTCTCTAACAACCGTTCACGATTATCTCAAGATTAACGCTCGGCTTCCCAAAACCTTGACTGCAATCAGCGATTTAGGTGAAATTTAAATTGAAAATTATACCTAATCGGTATTAGAAATTTCAAATCCACTACCAATAGTTATCAAACATAATAATTTCTTTATCTATCTGTCTGTCTGTCTGTCTGTCTGTCTGTCCGTCTGTCCGTAACTTCCTGTAATGACCGTAATTTCATTCGAATTCAGGGCTAAAAAGCGAAATTACACGGCAGGAAGTAGGGCGCGAACCTGGGACGCACAAGCGGTAGGCAGCCTCCTACGCACATCGCTACCACCGCCTCTAAGTGGACCGTCAAAAATATATTATAAATATATACTAGGGCTTAGCGAAGACGCAAATCATGTTTCGTGATTTTTCACGGGTATACGGCTAGTTTATACTATTTATAATAAACTTTAAATCTAACATGTGGCGAATAAAAGCATAGCATATGGCGAATAATAGCATATAGCTATATCCAAAAAATAAAAAAAAACGTTTAGAATCTCACCTAGGATTACTAGTTTAATATTTTAATACTAAATTCAAGAATTTATGTATCTATTCCTTCCAAAACCTCGTTTCTTTTGAATTTACTGGCTATGTTTCCTATAAATTCTGGAAAGATTGGATGACTACATTATTTTTTTTAATATCGCTTCCTCTGCTTGTATACCCCACGTATTAAGGAAGTCTCTACTCTAAACCCTAACCTAATACGTACCGTAATAACATTATTAGCAGCCATGTTCAACAATAGTTTAATAGGAAAATTAATGAGATTTATGCTTTCTAGTAAACAATTCGTGTATCTAGAATGAAGATATTAATTTAATTACATCATTTTATATCGTTATATTTATTTTGCATTTATTTCAAGATAAACTTGAAAAATCTTAATATATATCTTATTACGTTAGGTATTTTAACTTTCATTCATAAATTGTTTTGAACTTTTTATTTTATTATTAATCACTTCACATATTTTTATATAAAGGTATAAAATTCATATTATGTACCTACTCAACGTACATATATGGCTTTTTTAAAAAGTAGACAGAATTTCACTGCGACATGTAGTTAAGCGATATTTATGAAATACTTAACATAAAATATTTTTGAAAATATGGGCGTTGAGAGTGAATTTTTAGGATGCAATGAAAAATGCATACAAAAAATTGTATGAAACGAAACGAAATTGTATGGAACTGAAATGCGCGCGTGCCATGAAACGGGAATATTTTCACACCATAAAGTCATGACTCACCAATCAAAAGCTAAAATAGTGGTTTTCCGAGGGATATTTAACAAATAGTTACCACCGCCTATTATGCGTTAGGACATCAAGTATGAAAATGCTGTTAGGAAAATTGCACATGCTCCGGGCGCCATTAAGTTATTCGAAAATGGTTTTACTAAAATTGCACATGCTGAGTGCCATTTTGTGGTTTATTTTCTACGAATTATTTAATATACACAATATTGCCGCCATAGACTTTTTATCCGTTGACAAAGAACTGTCATCGATGGTATTTACAGTTTGTGTTTTTTTATGTACGCCATAGAAGTATAACTTTTAATGCGCATACATAAGTATATGCATCCATTTTTTTATAGAACCTCTTGGTTTTATTGTTTTAAACAAACCAGTTTAAGAATATAATCTGATCCTAGGTCGGAATAGTATAATTCATACGTCCTCACATGCATACACGTCTTATGAGGAGGTATCTGGTCTTCCGCGGACATATTCTGTTTCTAATTTCATCAACACTTGCATCAAATACATTTTCACTGTGCTAGGGTCATATTTAAACTCAGGTTTTATTAATTCAACTTTACTATCATAAACACATTTGCTACGTATACAATTATGTGATCTCATTTTTAATGCCTTTAGCCTACTTTTGTTGCTATTTATCTAGTTCGATGTTTCATTTTCATATATCAGTCAACAGTATCGGAATGCAATCATTTACCGCTGGTCTTGGTTTGAGTAACTCATGTCGACCTGAAAAACGTGATTGAGACCGAGAAGAACGACCTGAAGAATGATGAGATCCATCTTGATTCCATCTACCCAAAGAAATCGTCTGGTTTACGAAATGTGAGCAGTAGAAATAGAGCGGCGTCCATCGTGAAAAATTTTCCATTAGAGCCAGACACCCGGTCCATCCGAGTTATTAGATTTGAATTAATCTGACGATGTCAGACTCATTGCAGAGCAGTTTAGCAAAATATTATACGAATTCTGCATTCTACATAGTAGAATTCTGCGCTCAAACACCTGAGCGCACTGGGAGCCTTCAGAATTCAGAACTGTCTCAGAATAAGGTCTTCCCTATATAAAATAGTCAAAAGACCTGTGCTCATATATGAATCGGATACTTAGACACTGACAAAGCACGATGAATGGGCTCTAGACACCTGTGAAAGAAAATTTCTCCTTTGAATTTACTGCCCCTGAATGATAGTGGTGTCCGGAGACAAAGATACCCATATTACAGAAGAGTGAGTAGGCCGAAGCTGGGAGGACTTGATGGTGTGGTAATAGACTACTGCTCTCTGGGGATTAAAAATTGGAAGAGGGATGCCACAGATAGAAAAAAATTGTAAAAGATCAAACAGACAGCCTAGATTCAATCTGGGTTGTAGCGTTGCTAATGACGATATTTATTTATTTTCCGAGGGCATGCTGGGGAAATGCGATTAGCAATTTCATAGGTTTTTTTAAAACGCATTGTATAATATTATTTTATGTATAATCAGTGAACCCCCAATATTTGTCATTTATCCGTTCTCGAGGGAATATGCATATCAAAAAGCACAAATATTAAACAAATTTAACCATAGAAATTAACAATATTTATATGTACTAGCAGGAAAACAATCGGCTTTGCCAATTGCTTACTGCTAGGCCCTGCGGGCAGCTATTGTGGCCGCTTCGCGGCCAATGATGGCCGCTCCGCGGCCAGCGATAGCCGCTGCGCGGCCAATTGTTTACCTATGCCTACGTCAGCCGCTTCGTGGCCAATTGTATCTGGCAAACTTCCATTTTCGCTATTGTGGCCGCTTCGCGGCCAAATGTGTTTGCTGTGCAGCAAACACAGTTTAGATATAATTGAGGCAAAGTATTTATTCAAAATTTCTAACCGATTAATAAGTCAGAGCGGAATAAACCATAGTTCGATAGGTAGGTACCTACTCTCTTCTCTTCTCGCAGTGTTGATTACTTTTATACAACATTATAAAAAATTAATCTTCGTTTAATTTTTACATAAACAGATTTGAATGTTCAAAACCAAAAATGTAATTAAAATTTCAACAAAAAAAATATTCTCGACCGTAAAAAAAAAATTCGATCCTGCCAGGATTCGAACCGGGCATCTTCTGATCCGCAGTCAGACGTGTTATTCATTGCACCACCGGACGCGATAAACAAAGCGGCAAAATTATTGTATACAAATAGAAATCATCATCCAAATGCAGAAACGTACGACATTGCTTGGAGTAATTATAATATAGATGTTCTAAGAACACAACTACTGGTTTTGTCCATTGCGGAATTATTATATACTAGCTGTCCTTACCCGGCGTTGCACGGGTTAAGGATTCAGTTTAAAATAAATTTGTGAGGTTAAACAAAGGTTCGATTCGAATGGTATAGATTTGCATCGAAAATATATCAGAGGGAGGGGAAAGGGCAAATAAATATGAGGGAAATGTCGCGTATATTACTCGTTGAGTCCTAAACAATAAGTTTCCAAATGTTGAGACCGATCGGTCGAACGGTACAGATTTGGATAGAAAATATATCATCGGAGGGGAAGGTTTGAATGAATAGAGGGGAAATGTCGAATATGTTACTCGCCGGGTCCTTAAGAATAATTTTCCCAATTTTGAATCCAATCGGTCGAAAGGTACAGCTTTACCTAGAAAATATATCAGGGAAGGGAAGGGTTAAAAGAATAGTGGGAAATGTCACATATGTTACCCGCCGAGTCCTAAAGAATAAGTTTCCAAATTTTGAGTCCGATCGGTCAAACGGTATAGATTTGCATCGAAAATATGTCAGGGCGAGGCTAAAAGGTAAGAGAGTAGGGAGGAAATATTGCCCATGTTACCTGCCGAGTCCTAAAGAATAAGTTTACAAATTTTGAGTCCGAGCGGTCAAATGGTACAGATTTGCATCAAAAATATGTCAGGGGGAGGGGAAAGGGTATGAGAATAGGGAGGAAATGTTGCCGATGTTACTCACCGGGTATTAAAGCATAAGTATGCAAAATTTGAATCGAATCGGACAAACGGTGTAGATTTGTATAGAGAAAAGACAGACAGACAGACATTGAGTTTTGTAGGTATAGATACAATTTTTAAAAAATTGATAATATGTGAATGTTCTCACGATTTATGTATGAGTGATCACTTAAGCTAGCTTACACAGGTTGAAAACCTCATGCTAACGTTTAAAAAGACACGTTTCTCATATGAATAGCTTCGTTTCTGAGACTTCTATAATTAATATTAATTAAAAATATTTTTATCTGTTTCCAGCGCCGAATTTAGCAAATATATTTTTTAGCAAAAAAATTCACCCGGGAATCATCGCAAATACATTTTAATTACGACAGACATTTATTCACCGTGATACCATAAATATCGGTATCATGATGAATACTACGGGGTATGGCTCTCGGGGAGCCTTACCCCTAGAGGGCGCGTCCCCGGGTGGTGGATAGGGGAATGCTTTCCAGATATGGATGGCAGGAGGGAAATAAAATAGCTCTCGCGAACCAACAAGGCCGGAGACGGTTACTACGTTAAGAAACCCCCATTGGAAACTCTCTGAAATGATCAGAAGCGAGGTCTCAGTGGCGCTATATATTTATGTCGGAATATATAGAAGAGAAGGCGGTGAATAAACTCAACGGCAAGAAATCAACGGCGGTACTCATACTTTCCAGGAAAGCAACGACCCTGTTATGGAAAGAAAAACCCCTACAGCAAACCAGGGCAGAGTCTCATGCCCCAAGGTAGAAAATCTACCAGATAACTTGGGAACGAGAGGCTAATTACCTCTCTTCCTGAAACTACACTTACGAAACCAAAAGAAAGAAAGGCCGGACCGAGACAAAAAACCGACCATGCAAACGAAATAAGGACAACGATTTTAAACTATATACTTGGAATGTAAGATTTTTGTGTTGCCGGGGGCGCTGAGGGTCCTTTGGCAACAGCTCTTAAAATACAAATCAGGTGTAACAGCCATTCAGGAGATCACATACTGGGAACTGGATTTATTGTGGCAAAAAGAATGAAACATCTTGTTATAGATTTCAAGCCAATAAATGAAAGAATATGTGCAATAAGACTAAGCGGCTCTCGTAGCGCAGTGGGCACGGCATTGGCTTCCCAAACCGTTGGTTCCGGGTTCGATCCCCGGTGAGGTCACAATGTTAATCTATGTGATTTACTCAAGCCTGGGTGTTTTGTGATATACTTCGCTTCTGTAATTGGGCCTCCTGGCCTACGAAACGTAAAAATGAAGGGAAAGTTTCTTCAATATGAGCATCATAAATTTAGAGGAGAGCGCAGAGGAGAAAAAGGAAGAGTGGTATAATCTGATAGAGAGGACATATGATGCATGCCCAGGTAATGATATAAAAATCATAGTCGGAGATATGAATGTGAACGTTGGAAGAGTCTGAACAAATCATCCCATAATAATAATAATAGCCTCCATAAATAGTCCCATAATAATAATAATAATAATAGCCTCCATCATCCCAAAATAATAATAATAATAGCCTCCATGAAGCCCACAATGATAATGGTGAAAGACAGACGGATTTCGCTACCTCACGAGAAATGTCTTATCAGAAGCACTATGTTCATTCATAAAGATATTCATAAGGTTTCATGGAGATCTCCAGATGGTCGTACAAATACCCAAATTCTCGTAGATCACATTCTAATTGAGGGAAGGCATGTATCCAACCTCATTGATGTACGAACCTATAAAGGAGCCAACTGTGACTCACCACTTTCAACCACTTTCTGGCTGTCGGTAGAGTCAGAGCACGAATATCTAAGGCCAAAATGTACAAGACGGAAAAGCAACCTAAAATTAGAAAAACATACAAAAAAAGCAGCCAAATATATTTTTTGGTGGATTTGATTTTTTTGGATGTCTTTCTCATTGATTAATTAATTTGGTTTTAAATTTCACAGAACTTTGTTCTAAAAAAATTGTAACTTCACAATAAGAATGTGTTCTTGAATATAATGTATGTGTGTTGTATTAAATGTGTCCAAAAATTAAAAATGAATTAAATGGTTAATTAACGATGAAAAAAACAATGATTGTTGTGAAGTTTTTAGTTATTTTTGTTTATATTATAGAGGTTACGCTATGTTTGGAAGGGTTTCACCTTCCATTATGACATCAGGTGAAGGTGATTCCTGATCGTTCACCAGCATTTCCGGGCAAGTCAGTAGCAATTTTATATTTTTCTTCTTTTTTTGCTTTTCTAAAGAACTAATTTTATTTTATTCTAGCAAATATAAAAACAATAACAAGTTAAATGCATGATATTATTATTACATTTATATTTCAGTCAACATGCAGTTTGCACACAAATCTTCTTAATACATTAAATAATACCGTTTCAGACGACCGCAACCACGCTGCAACCAAACTAGAATGCGCAAACAGGTTTCCTGTTCCTGCGGTGTACTTCAAATTGTCCGCCAAAAGTTGTTGAATATTTACTGTGTATTTTAATCATGTTTCAAATATAGACATTGTGTTGCAATTTTCGTAGAATTCTGTAGTTTTTTCTTTTTAACCTTCTCGCATTCATGTTGTTTTATCAACTTATCCAATCTTGTGGAAAAAATATAGATTTTTCGATGAAATATCAAACAAAAATTCCGACGAAAACACGATAAATATCAACGTGGACGAATATTTATGGTCGCTGTAATTTTTTTATTGTTTTTTTTTTTCTATTCAGGATTCATATTTACATTATATTTAATACTAGCTGTTACTACCTGGCGTTGCACGGGTTAAGGATTAAGTTAAAATTAGTTTGTACAGGGAATACAAAGTTTCCATTGTTTTGCAAAACCTCTAATAAAAACAATGTTTCCATTTAATCAATACTGAAATGAATGTAATGTCCAGGAAGGAAATGTGCCCTATGTTACCCGCTGGGTCCTAAAGAATAAGTTTTGGTCAGATCAGACAAACGGTGTACATTTATATAGAAAATATATTTAAGGAGGAAGTGAGATAAAGTAAGAAGAGAGAAATATCGCTTATGTTACTTAGCTTGCGCTTAGATAGCTTATGTTGCTTTTACGTCCAACAAATGGCGCTGTTTTACAAAAAAAGTATTTTTTTGGTATCGTTTTAAATATTTTGTCTCATACCAGTATAAAGGTAGTTAAATTTTTTAACAACTGCCGCATGGCATAGGGGATAAAATAATTATTAAGGAACTGGCTCAATCTACTTGATGAACTTTTCAGAAATGTTTGATTGAAATCAGATACAACTAACAGAAAATAGCGCACATATAAAATTGTATAAGATTGTTAAATATTGTATAAGATTGTATCGTAATACATTTTATAACAAAATATTTTAATAGAAGTACGTTTTTTTTATAGGTTTTCTGGTCATCGTCGGAGAAATATTTAAAAAAATTATAATTTTACGGGAAATTAAAGAAAGTCAATTTTGACATCCTTAACAAAAGATGGAGAATTTACCACTTAAACTGATCACTTCTGAATTTTAAGAATGCGGTAAATATCTGCCACGATTAATATTGGTAGGAGGCAAAATATTAGAAACGTCGCTCATTCTTTTTTATTTGCCATTTTGCTTTTTGCGCCTCAGAATAATACATTCCGAATTTGATAACCGAAAAGTGAATTTTATAAATTAACAATTAAAATGCCAATTACTTACAGTGAATTCGCTTTATTTTAGAATTGTGGATGTATATTGTTTTGTGTTAAATATTGTAATGCAATGTCCAAGGTGTGAATCAAATATGAATCTCGGAATAATGTCGTTTAAAAGGATAAGCTCGGAAGTTCAACGAATTTAATCAAAAAATTTGAATTCTGAAAATTTTACGTACCTATATCTAAATATTTATCAATATTAAAAACGTATGTAGGTACCAGCGCTTTTTTTTTCAAATAATTAGTGCAATTCGAATGGAACGTTGTGTCAAAACATCAAAAGCACAACATGATACTTCATACTATATAATAGAGTACTCTTTAGAAGATTTAAGATTTTGGGCAATCAAACATTTACATTTTTATTTATATAAATAAATAGTTGGTGTATAAAGACTAGCGGTACATAATGGCGTTCTAGTGCCAACCCTTATGTATGGAAGTGAAGCCTGGAATTGGCAAAAGAGGAATGAAAGTAGACTGAGTGCGGTGCAAATGCGGTCACTAAGACGCTTGTGTGGAAAATCTTTGGTCGATAGAGTGAGGAATGAACAAATTAGAAGTGAATGCAATGCTAGCTGTAGTGTGGTAGATAGAATAAAGAAAGGAGTGCTGAGATGGTTTGGTCATGTGGAACGTATGAACGAGGAAAGGATGGTTAAGAAAATATATGAGGCGAATGTTGAAGGCAACAGGAATAGAGGGCGTCCGCGAAAGACCTGGCACGATCAGGTACTACAAGTATTTGAGGATGGCCCTGTTAAAAGCCGCAACAACCGTAGAACGTGTATGAGAAGATGTATGAATGTGGCCGAAGCAAAAGTGGTGTGCCAGGATAGAAGAGTGTGGCGTTCAATCCTCTCTGCCTACCCCTGCAGGAAAACGGCGTGATGGTTAGTTAGTTAGTTTTTTTTTATAAAAACATAGGAAGTGTACAAAAACATCTTCGTATTCGAACAACATTGTGAACATTTACATTTTTATTTAAATAGATTAAATACAACTTTTTACTTTTTTTGCTAGAATTGTCATTCAAGTAACCCTAGGGCACGTTCTTGAGTGTCAGTGTAATTGTGTAGCAGTGTAACAGTTATTGCTTAATGTATGGAATGAGTGAATATATTAATAAAGGCCGGTTGTTTGATCAGTAATTAGAGTAACAGTTAAGCAAAAAGAATAGATCCTTTCGAAAACGGGTATTTTGATTGACGGAAAATACAAAAATCTATGCTTTTTTCTTAACTATCACTCTAACTCCTGATCAAACAAACATTCCTATGTAGGCAATTTATATCTGTGCGTGCATACATATAAATATATGTGAGTACAAACAAAATATAGTAATAGATATATCATTTACGAAGGACTATATATACGAGAATGTATACAAGATATGTCTCAAATTATTCACACACGACACTCAACACAGTTGGTAATTCAAGATTCTTATATTATAACCAAATGTTTTTTCGATAGAAAGTTTTTTTTCTTTATCCTTCTTACTATATAACTATTTATCTTACCATTACGACGTTTCTTTTGCTGGGGTAGGCAGAGAGGATTGAACTCCATATTAATCTGTCTTGACACAACTCTCATTTATCCATATTCATACCCTTTCTCAAGCAAGCCCGTCGATTGAAGCTTCTAACAGTATCATCTTTTATTACACGGTTTACCTGCTCACAACAAGTCTTCTGCGTCCTCTATTTCTGGCGCCATCAACACTCACGTCATACACTAGTATATATCTTTCTTACTCTCTTCTTATACATTCATTCAGCATGACCTAACCACCCAACTGATTATTCTTATTTGTTTTGAATTCCATGTGTTTAATTATTTTATTACGCATACTAGCAAATTAAAACATTTATCACTTGCATTGGCAGTGTAGTATAAATTTTTCCTTAAATATAAAGCATTATTTATTTAATTAAAATAAATTATAGAAGTCTCATAGGGACGAAGCTATTTATATGAAAAACGTGTATGAAAGTCTCTTTGTATGATATCCCAGGGCTTATGAATGATCTCTCTACACAATGCAACTTTCACCATTGTAAGAACATCCACACATCGAATTATTCTTTCATAAATTCGATGTGTGGATGAATTAAGAATTATATCATCCAGGAGAAAATAAATAATTAAAATAAATATGCATCACTATACAACTAAAGTATACAAATACGATTTCAAGAAAAACTGTCATAAAATACTTTTTAGAGCTTGGTCATGAATCTGAGAAATTTTTCAACTTATTTACCGTATTATTATAACTAAACAGTTTGCGCATTCGTAAAATCGGATTAAAGTACTGTGGTAGGTATCAAATCTGGACGTTTTATGCTTGCTTAATAATTTGGTACTTACTTACTTACTTACTTACTTACTTACTCATGTCTGTATTTTGAAGATCAGCGGACTGCCGGTTAGACTTTTATAATTTTGTAGAGATATAAAAGAACGACAACATTCCATATCATATTGAGATTTTTAACATGTTGTTTTTCAACGTTTTACTTTACGAGTATGTTTCTAGATTTTCACCTAAAGGCTTTCACCATCTCGAGACATAAAAAATACATTCAAAATTAAAATTTAACGTAATTCTTGCACATAAAAAACGAGTTGTGTGCTGTTCCGCATAGGCTGCGCGTTGCGCGCGCAGGTTTAGGAAATAATCATGCCGCGCCGCCAGGGTTTGAAAGAAACGAAAAGGTTAATTATTTTCCCGTTAAATGTTGTAATGTCTGTACTATATGGAATATAAAAGCAAAGGCAGCAAAATCCGAAATATTAAAAAAATGTTTTAAATGCAGTCACCGAGGATTACTTATTTGAAATCTCTCCGAATATCGCGTTTCCTTTAAATTTATAGGTTATGTTTCCTGTAAAATCTCGAATTCAATGCATTATAAATTAGTAATCCGCGACGACTGCATTAAGTTTTTTTGCTAATATTGCTGCCTTTGCTTTTATACCCCACATATAGTGTATCGAAAATAATATTTACTTTTTCCTAAAAAAATCTAAGATTAAAATTTACAATAAACATAGTCGTATATAATGTTATATATAATGTGTGTGCAAAATTTGAATAAAATCGGTTACGTAGTTTTTGAGATATCATCTTTATTGAAATATCGTCTGAAAAGTATCGAGAAAAACGCAAAAGGATAGCACAATTTTAAAAATTCGCTACCACGCTAGCTCCCAATTGATTTTTTGAAAATGTGAAAGTAGTTTTTAGTAGAAAAAACTTTTAAGCCTGTTCCGAATAAAGGTTTTTTATGATGCTTTATTCAACAGATTCCATCTGATAACTGTAGGAACATTGCGTAAGAGGGCACCAAATTTGTGAGACATGCGAACAACTAACGGCAAAAATAGCAATCTATAACATTGTACACTGCTAAAGACTTATTATATTCTGAGGCAAAGAAATTCTTTTCAGAAATACGTAACTGCCATATGGGAATTTTTTTTTAAATAATGAAAGGAAAAATTATTGTGTTACATAACTGTGTCATCATTGGAATTTTTTTTTGACTTGAATGAGTATCCAACATTCATTGGGCACATATGGGGGATGAATCGTATAATATTTAAAATATCATTTTGTGAGGGATGCGCCATTGGGGCGTGTATAATGACACGCAATTAATTTTGACCGATGAACCATTCAAATTAATTCGGAAACCTGCCGTCGAATCAGAATATTGATTGGCATTGTTCGTGAAATTTACATATTTTACTAACGAAGAAAAATAAATTACATTAGCATTCAAATAAAGATAAAAAATTTAGCAAATTAGTATTTTCTAATTCAATAGCTAATTTAATTTACTATTCATTAAAACAATTTCATTTATGTTCCATAATTTTTTGGTGTATTTGTTACGTACGGAAATAAGGCTTTTAGCAGCAAAATAAAACATTTAATTTGGTGTCCTGCCTGCAACACTAGTATTTTACTATACTATATTGTATATAGGATATATATAGCAGATATATATATACTATATTGTATATAGGATATATATAGCAGATATAATTTGTTAGATTAATATATCTTAATATATATCTATATTATATATCTATTAACAGCAGGCATAATTTTTTTGATTTTGCAGATGGTGCACATATTACGATAATAGCGATTATATTAATTTATTAAAAGATGTCAGTGCAAAAATTTAAAAAAAAAAACCAAAATGAATAACTCAAAAAGTTAAGGTAGACTTGTGATGGTCGACATAGAGATAGATTTGATAAATTTAGAAAATCTTAAAATAATAATATTCAAAAAAGCCAAGTATGGACATCAAAAATATATTTCTTCTGGTTTGAATCGTTTAAAAGTAAAAGCCTGATATATTTCTTCTCAAGATTCCATGT
Source organism: Agrypnia vestita (assembly GCA_016648135.1). Classification (NCBI taxonomy): domain Eukaryota; kingdom Metazoa; phylum Arthropoda; class Insecta; order Trichoptera; family Phryganeidae; genus Agrypnia; species Agrypnia vestita. The sequence continues at coordinate 31,073 of JADDOH010004677.1, forward strand.
ATTACAAGAGGCTAACAAAATATTGAATATTCAGCTATACAAGTAATATTTCTTAGATCTTTATTATACCATAGATATAATTCTGTGTTAAATTAATATCGTTTGCCAATCCTAATAGACTCGACCTTGTGAGTAGGTGCGAACGAGCCTTTATTATTTATGAATCGGAACAGCAAGTCTCGGTGCTTTACTGTTATTTTAACGAAACGGACCAATCACAGGCGCGCTTTGCCTTCGACGGGTTGAGCCGGAGGCGACCGTCCCGATGACTGAATCCGGCCAATGGCGAGCGCCGGCGGTGAGGTCATGGCGCATAGGATGAGTCACTGCACTAGCGTGGATTTCGAAGATATGGTGCAATCGAGACTATAAAAGGAGCGAACACGATATACTCAGCCCCTTCAGTTCGAGACCAGACCTGCCAGCGGAAGCGCTGCCCGAGAGCCTACTGCCAGAGACTTCATTTGGAGAACAGCATTTGCGGACGGAGTTGCTGCCCGGACGTATGGAGGAATCTACCATTCATCAGTACCAGAGAGGATCATACCGCCACTGTGTAACAGCTAAGGAACACATTTATATTATCTATTACGGTTAATTATTTTCACTATCGAAATGTATTTATTTTGGGAATATTTGAGTTCGGAATAATTATGTGTAATTAAATATCACGATTGCTTGTGTGATATTGGTTCAAATCGTACGAGAATTCCGTTCCAAACGGATATATTTTTATGCAAAGCGAATTTCATACCGTTTATGCTAAAATTTGAATACACGGATTTCTATATGAATTACTTAGTAGCATTATAATAATTACTGTATTGCATAAGTATTGCGCAATCCGGTCTTCAGTTAACTCTTTATGATTTGAGTACCTCGGTACATCTAGCTTAACAAGTAGCTTCAGAACGACGAGTAAAGGACAGAATGGGGAGATCTAACTAAAGATTGGGGATATCTGGTTTGTGATGGCTTAGCTGGTTGGGGCGTAGATGCTTGCCGGCACTTGGGCGTGGAACCCGCACAAGCCCCTGCAGGGTCCCTTAAAGGCGGGGCCCTCCTTGTTGCTCGGGGTCGTCAATAAACCGACCTCTTTCCTCACCAGGCGCAGGGCCACATAACCCACAAAAGGTTCCCTTTGTCTTTGGAAGGATTTTCATGCCTGAATGCTGTAAAACCTTGATAGAAAACGTTAACTTCTATTTCGTCCTCTGTAAGAAAGACAGGGCCAGAATAAATATAAAAATCATTCACTCATATGGAATAGCTGGGATATTATAAATATGTTACTAACACTCTAACATTTGTCCAAAGTAAATGTTGCAAGATGCAGAATCGTGGGACGCCATTCTGAAAAGGCATAATGAGATTGCACAATAATTTGTAACATCGCTGACTATGCCCGCAAAGGAGGCTAATGTCGTCATCAATTCGTACCAAAAGAGTACATGATTCTTCAAACACCGGCCTAAAAGAAAGGCGCCTCAAGACAACACACATCATCAGAAACTCGTACCAAAAGAGTACGGCCTTCTCAATTATAAGCCTAAAAGAAGGGCGTCACGGGATCACATCTCGTAAAGAAGAGATAGAGTCTCGGGATGCAGTAAGTTCCGGAGGAACAAGGGGGGCCATTTAGTCACTTAGGAAGTCGGTCACCGGGTTTAGGCGGGCGCGGAGCCTCAACCCCTCTCAGCAGAGATGCTGAGGGTTTAAAAAATCAAAACTTAGCATTCAAAGAAACTATTATTTCATATAAACTCACGGGCTGTTGTAGAATCCTTTCGAACAAACCATCCCCGAGACCTTATCTACTTATTTATAAAGAAGTTTTGCTTCAAAAATGTCTTATTTCGTAGATAGAAAATATATGTATTATTTTCCCATGGAATTAATATGAACAGGTTCATGCACGTCTAGAACGAAACCATTCAAGGTAAGAATTTGCTAATACAAAGTGTTTATAATTATTAATTTCAGTGTTATTTAATATGTGTGAATTTTTCCCTTTGCGCCGTTCGAACGATTTTACTGGTTTGTCTCCAATCGGAAATGTTTTATTTCTAATACACGAATTCTTTATGGTGAACGTATTTTATTGTAACATAAATGTATAGATTATTAGGTTCGTTAGATGTTTATATTACGTAATATTATGCAATTGTTTCCACACTGCTCCTATAAAAGAATTTGAAGTTATTACGATACACAACGGGGTCCTTCATCCATTAGACGAATCATGTGCCAATTCAACGACGTATTACGAATAGTATATATTGTATTTATCGAGATTTAGTCGCATTTATTATTTCTAGTGAGGTTTTTAGTATTGGTTCCAGGCGCCATTATGAGGCGAAAATAGTTCATATTCATAGCCCGACTGCAATAGGTATTTTTGTCGCGTAAGAGGTAGCACTTTTAGGAGTATAACTGTGTTTTATGTTTCGTCCCTGACGGACAGGATGGTATAGCTGTGGCTATTTAGGTAATATACTTAGTAAATGCAAAGGGCATTAGGTATGATCAATTTCGTCTGCGAACCCAAGATGTTAGTTAATATTTTTAGTTAATATTGCATTCAAAAGCGCAATTTTCAGTTAATAATTATTTTCAGTAAATGTATAGTTAGCACTGGCAGAGCATTAATATTGTATAGAATACATTATTTTATAATATTTCATAGAAGGTATAATATTTTATTTTCGCTAACATCATACAGCATATGACTTTATTCATTGCAATGAAATTTATATTATTTAATATTATTGCCATGACGTATATTTTTGACGGGTCACCCCATAGGATTCATCACATTGTTAGCCGCGGCCAGGAGTTGGCAAATTAATTGAATATAATAGCTAAAATTAAATATCAACTCGCGACGAGTAAGCAAAGGCCTTTTAAATAAATTATTAATACAAAATTTATCTTTAATAATTATAACAATGCCCTACTATCTAACAGGTTCATCACAGACTTACGATCAAAATTAAACACCTAAATAAAGAAATTTTTTTTAAATATTTTTATATTTGAATGTAAGATATGATGTATAATATATATTTATTATTATGTTTTCAGTTTACTAACTGATTTTTTTGTGGTGTTATTGGTTCAATCCAATATCATGTGAGTTCGCAATCGACATATTAATTTTCGGCTGTATCTTATCTTATATTTACATGTAGACATTTAGACAAATAATTTAATTTAATTTACTTCTATATATATATAAAAAAATATTAATGGACATAAAAATACATTTTAATTATTAAGAAAAAAAAAAACCTACATGAACATGACCATTATACAAGAAGAAAAGATGAAATAAAATTGCCATTCCGAATGAATAAAAGATCGCAAATGTCTATGATGTGCAGTGAAAAAGTGCAGCAGGATGAAATTATATATGAAACTACCAGGGGATATTAGACATGAAAATAATATAAAAACTTTTAAGAAAATATGTGATACTTTTGATTATGGATTACTTTTGATTAAAAAATTAATATACTTATATCTTATGCTGTATATATTAGGAAATATAAAAATTATTATAATACCTACTTTAATAATAAAAAAAATAATATAAAAAATATTATATACAATATAGCCCAATGTCTCTTTGTGGATCATGAATAGGGAAATTTGAAAGGAAACTGATATTTTATATCGGAGAAAAGTTTCAATTATCTTGTCAATAGAAAGTATGAAGTAGGTGTATGTGTGTCATTTTTATACCATAGGAATAAAAATGACAAACGTACCACCAAAGGAATAAAAATGCCAGTATCAACGAGTAGAAAATAAAAAAAAATTCATTTCAATTATGAGAAAATGGGTATAAAGGTCAGTAATTAATTAATGTGCGGCCATCCTAGGAAGGGTTAGGTTATATACTTAGTTATTATTGCATATTTATTAGTATTTTTAAATGAACTAATTAAAATTTTCAATAACGCATATGCATTGTTTCCAATATATTTATATACTAGAATCCAAATACCATATTTCAAATATAAATCATATTTATTTCATACTTAGGCGTTTACTTGTTCTTACATTTAATTTTAGTTATGTAATTTTATACAATATATTGTAGTTTCTCGTCGCTGTTTACGGCATGAATATGACAAAAATATTTTTGTTCACTTCTAGAGCATGTAAATATTGATTCGCGCCCATAGTCATACTCTAAATAATGCTCAATTTTTATTATATTCTTCGTTTTAGATATCTACCCATCCAACCGAAATACTTAAACAAAATAATGTCATCGTAAAATTCTAAAGATTTATTTTCGGCGTAGCCTATTAAGCCAACGCCGTTGAAAAATATGAGTCCTAGAGAGACTTCAATCCCTTTCAAATAGAAATAAATCATTTATAAAGTTAATGTTACTCGCTTAAAAATCATTTATATATGGGAACGAGTAATACAATTTTTCTAAGACTTTTAAGACACTTTTCTCAAAGTAAACACCGCTTCGCAGGTAGGCGGAGAGGATATAAGCCACATTCTTCTATCTTGGCACACCACTTTTGCTTCGGCTGCATTCGTATATTTTGTTAATCATCCTTTCTTATACTTTGGTGGTGTCCACCGTCATATGATCGACACGATCAAACCATCCCAGCGATTATCTCTTTATTCTCTCTTACAGCCAGCATTACATTCATTTCTAGTTTGTTCATTCCTCACTATATCGACCAAAGATTGTCCACAGACACATCTTAGCGGCCGTCTTTAGTCTACTTTTTCTTTTGTGCTAATTTCAGGTTTCAATTCCATATGTTAGAGTTGGCACCGAACTCCCTTATGAACCGGAAGCTACAGCTTCATATTGGCCAAAGTAGCATTAAAAAAATAAACTAATTTTTATATACCTCTTTTTAAACATTTCTGCAAGATAAGTGAGTGAATCCTAATGTTTCAATTATTAAAAAAAAACATCGTGCGTGTACTCATGTACGTGCGGAAGATTTTATGCTTAGCAACTAAAATAAAGACAAAATTATATATTAATGACGCTCAAAGTATTGGATAGAAAAATCTCATTAATCAATCATAAGTTTAAAGAAAAGAATTAAAACTTATACTTTCAGAAATGTAACTTCGAATAATTAAAATACTTAGGGAAAACAAAAGCTTTCTTAATTGAGACATTTTTCCTCTTGAAAAAACGTGTGCATTTTCAAAAAAAGTGCCTACCTACTTTCATGTTTTATCAATTTTCGGCCTGAGACGGTTCCGTATTCAAAAGTTTCGAACTATACAACTTTGACAATTTATTTATATTACTGGAATACTAATTTCCAGTGAATGAATTCATGGTCTCGCATTCTCGCTACATGCCGCTTTCCGCTACACGTATTTCCACTAAAGTGCATACACTGCGTGTGCGCAACTTCCGTTACAATAAAAAATTTACCCTTAATGCACCAAAAGAAGATGATTTCAAAAATTACATTAATTTATTGATTTTTATAAAATATTACTGAATAAACCTTCTACTATAGTACTAGGCAAACCTATATTATAGTAGTTCTGGAGGATAATAGTTCTTGAATAAGCTGCTATGGTGGCAATCTACAATGACAAAATTGTCTATCCATAGTTCTAACCATATTAGTGGTTCATTCTCGGCTTCAATTTAAGTTATTATTTACCTGGCGTTAAACGGGTTAAAGATTAAGTTGAAAATAAATTTGTGAGGGTAAACAAAGTTTCGATTCGAATGGTATAGATTTGCATCGAAAATATATCAGAGGGAGGGGAAAGGGCAAATAAATATGAGGGAAATGTCGCCTATATTACCAGCCGAATCCTAAAGAATAAGTTTCCAAATGTTGAGACAGATCGGTCGAATGGTACAGATTTGCATCGAAAATATATCAGGGGGAGAGGAAGAGGTAAAAAAAAGGGGGGAAATGTCGCCAATGTTACCTGCCGAGTCTTAAAGAATAAGTTTCCAAATTTTGAGTCCGATCGGCGAAACGGTACAGATTTGCATCGAAAATATATCAGGAGGAGGGAAAGGGGTAGAAGAATAGGGGGAAAATGTCGCCTATGTTACCCGCCGAGTCCTAAAGAATAAGTTTCCTGATTTTGAGTCCAATCGGTCAAACGGTACAGATTGTATAAAATTGCATTGATAATAGACATTCGCATATATAGATAAATAGATAGGCAGCTTACAATTATCACTTGTAACATTTAATAAAACTGTGCCCTGATTAATATATTTTTTGGCATAATATAAAAACAATTGGTGAACCTCACCGACGCGATTTTCATTTTCTTTTCAAACCAGCGAAAAATGCTTTTTTTTTAATCTCTACAACGTACATTGAAAAAATGTTGAGATGTGACATATTATGCGAGTTACAAAAACGTAAGAGATATACGAGAGCGAGATGACGTGAGAGTAACTTTTCAATGAAAAACTTATTTTACTGTAAAAAAATTTCAATATAATCCCCTTGCAATGCTACACACTTAGCGCAGCGAGTTTCCAATTTTTTCAAACCATCTGAAACGAATCTCTCGGAAACTCTTCATTTCATCAGACATTTGTTTCGTCTATCACTTCTTCATGTACTCGAAATCTTTTTGCACCCAAACACTTTTGTAAATTAAAAAAGAAAAAGTTACTAAGTGCCAGATCGAGTGAAAATGGTACATAGGTGGGGCAGTAATTCGTCACCCAATTGAACTAATTTAGCGGTCGCAATAGTGGACGAATAGTGAATGCACTAGTGAAGAGGGTGTATCATTGTGATAGTACAACCCTTTTTTCTTTTTTTTGTAATATTTTAGAATATTACATAAATAAGAATACCAGAAATGATAATATTTATTTTAACTACGTACTCATGTCCACATCTGGGCTGAATACGTTTAAATATTTTATTTGAGATTAGTAATAAAATTTATAAAAAAAATTTAACGTTTATGTTTCATGATTTTAGAAACTTGTTGTGAAAATAATACACCTAGCCTTATTTAGAGTAGGTATTTAATTTAGAATAGAACGTTTTATTTACAGTTGGTAATAAAGTTATGCGCAATTCATTCTCCAGCAGTGTCGGTTGAAATGTGTGTGGTCCTTATTTTCTCTGCTTTAAATGTATGTTTTTGAAATTGTTCAAATACTATGTTTAATTAAATTCACAAAAATAATTACACATATCAAAGAATGCACATGGTTTTAAAATGTAAAACAAGTAATTTCATAAATAGCCGGTCTGCTAATTGATAATCCTCTTCTTGTAAGGGGTTAAATTTTAAAATGGTTTAATTTAATGATTTAATAACATTAATTTTTAAAATGGTTTAGTGATGATTACAAAATTTAAAGGTTATATAAAATTTTCTATTTAAGAAGACAGACCATTTGAAATCTGGAAACTAAATAATTTTGGAATAATGCAGTTAATATTAAAGAAATAAGAAGCTTTTTATAACATTGATAATAATTTTTCTCGAGGATAGAGAAAATATATACCATTATCTAATTATGTATGACATTTCAAATAAAAATATTAATCTTTGAATAATTACAAATTCATATGAAGACCTACGACAATTCGGCAAGTCAAAAATAAACATTTTATATTAATTTTCAAACTTTTTGAATGTGATTAATAACACAAAAACTTTTTTTCTATGTACAACGATGCATCTTTCAGTGCAAAATTATTGCGAATAAACGTTTCTATCCATAAGGAAATTTTCCGAAGAAAAATTAGGATGTTTCATAATCCAAAACATATCTCCTAAACGTAAAACTATATTATTAATTAAAAATAAAAAAAATATGTAGCTTTGTAAACACACACAATATGACTGAGGAAAACAGTTTAAGAAAAACTATTAACCTATTAACTTAACAATTTATAGATAGATTTTTGTGTATTACATTATTACATTGTATTACATTGATATTCTGATATCCACTAACAAATTGATAAATCCACACATTCATTCAGTCGATTTTTTTAATGCTTCAACAGGCCAAGAAGCCCAATCACAGAAGCGATACGCATCATAAAACACCCAGTCTTGTGTAAATCTTAAGTGACCTTACAGGGAATTGAACCTGGAACCCTTGGCGTGAGAAGCCAGTGTCATGCCCACTGGACTACGAGGGCCGCCCGGCAAATGCGGGAATAAATATCCAATGATAAATATAAAGTCAACTAAAAATACATATAATGTCTTCTTCTTCAAACAGCAAAATAATTTTGTGGGAACATTATTAATATAATTAATAGGAATAACTTTGTTTTTACCACTTTTTTAATTGAAAATATCCACATGATTTAGAACCTATGGCCCCTTCGTCAGGATACAATTGTATACCAACAAAGTTAAATTTAAAAATCAAAGTATAGACAATTAAAATATTAAAAAGTTATATATGGAAAATGAATAATAATAAAGTACTTACGTAAGTAGTTACCTAAGTAAGTACTTTATTATTATTCATTTTCCATATATAACTTTTTAATATTTTAACTGTCTATACTTCGATTTTTAAATTTAATTTTGTTACTATACAATTGTATCCTTACAAAAGACGAATGAAATGGGCTCTGAAATATGTTAATATTTTCAATAAAAAAGTGGTAAAAACAAAGTTTATTTCTTTTAATTACATATAATGTATTTCAAACGTGAGCAAATATTTCCGCCCGATCATTTCACCGAAAACACATATTAAATAAATATCAAAGAAAATCGAACAGACAAAAAAAAACAAAAAGTCATATTATCCCCGTCGGTGGAGGCTTTGCTAATCCGAAGTTACAAAGATAGTGGCGCGGAGAAGGGGTCGGGTGGGAGGGATCGCAGGGGGGTAAATTGGTTGAGGGGCGGCTGCGGGTGGCTGGAGGGGGGCAGAAGTGGGTCAATACAGACCGAGGCGCCCGCGCACCCACCTGTGCACACCTCTTTCCGTAGGAAAACCATACAATGATTCGTGTTTTCTTTGTTTCGGTTATATTTTCATTATATTTATATACGTCGCTTTGAAGCCGGAATGAAAATAATGTGTTAAATATAAAGCCACGATTGAGATTTCAAGGCACTTTAAAGGCATTCAGATTATATTTTAAGAAATTAACCGCTTTACTTAACAAAAGAAATTGTATATTTTATCTTTAATTTAACTGGTAATTATTTTTTAACAGTGCATTCTTATTCTATTTCATCTAAATATAATAATTTCGTTGTCTGTCTGTCTGTCGATCCGTAAATTCCATAACATGCTGAAATTAAATCTTAAAATAATTTGAGTGCGACACGCAATCAGCGCGCGGCTCAAGAAATACGCAAAGGTCGAAATTACACTGCCTTGACTTTTCATATTATTATTTTATTTTTTTTATCTTTTAGGTTTAAGCAAAAATGTTTTATTATTAAGAGTATTTACCCATTATCCTGTTAGTTTCTCTAATAAATATTTTTTAAAAAGAGTCAATTTTTAAAAAAAAGCAAATGGTTTTCTAGTCATGAATTTTCGCCTTCAAAATCATGCAATTATTATGTCCCGTGATTTTTCACGAGTGTATAGCTAGTTTAAAAACATTTCCGTTTGCCTATTGCCTATGCCCTTAGAATATGTTATCTCATCAGGCATCTCGCGCATACATCATTCTTTATGTAGGTATGTACAATGTAAATGTTCACCACTGTGTTACGATGTTCATCACTATCGCTACCAATATGCTGTGCTGTGAAAAAGTATATTGCTAACAAAACTCCAAAATCAATATAGTTGTCCCATTAGCGACATCTGTGGTCATTTAAGAGGAATGAAAAAGCTTTGACGTCGGCCGCGCTGATGATTGTTACAACTAATTTTTGAAATGTGGCCTATAATTTAAATATATACATTGAAGGTGAACCCACCACATACCCTGGGCTGTTTTATGCGCCGAAGCGTCCATATCAGCCCAACACATTCGCCGCCTGGTTGGCATTATTTTATGCTAACGCGTCCTCTCCGCCCGGCCTTGCGTCCCAGCATCACAAGAAACAAGACCAGGCGAGTCGGTCGCGCAAAACCTTCAATGTCCAATGCTAAAAATCTTTATTTTTTAAAAGAGGTTTTACAAAATAAATATATACAACAAAAATTAGTAGACATGGTGTTATTCTATCATGGGTGGAAATAGCGAACGTTACATTGTGTAATGTGATCACTTAAGCTAGTCGTACGATAGGTCGTAAGCCCTATGTACACCCACAAGATTTATATACCTACGTTCCCATAAAAATACAGTTTCGCCTCTGTGAGACATCTATAATATACATTGATTTATTTTATTACATTTCTAAAAATGTTATCAGGTTTTGACGTCGGCTCAGAATCTTCTGTGTGTAGTGTACTGGGATATTCTGCCGTTTATATTTATTTGACCTCTCTGGCCGACTTTTTGGATTCCATTGCAGGGTCCATCATCAGTCCTGACAACACACAGAAAATTACACAGATGACAGAAAAAAATAACTTTCATCAAATTATAGAGTGCAGTCAATAAGCATACATGGTTTATTAATCGAATTCGGTGTTTGATAATTTCACGCCGACGTGAAAGCTTCGTACATACGTATTAATCACGTAGTGGTTATTCGGCTTAATGTTTGGAGCCGGAGTGTATTCCAGCAGTCCGGGCTGCAAGTCTGGCCACCGGCCCCGTGTTTACCCTGTCGCCCGACAGCTCCCTGGCACGACCGCCGCGCCTGCTACCTGTGGAAACAACCTATTTTGCCTGACGACGCTCGCACATGCTCCGACGGGAAATTTCTACACGTAAACAAAAAATAATAAAATCGTGAAGCCGTCCAATGCATTTCATCATAATGCGGGGAGAGCGAGAACAGGAAAATTAAAAAACTCCAGGAAACGCCGGAGAAATGTTTTTAATTACGTAGAAAGCTCGTGTACGAAATACAGAGGGCGAACGCGGATGGATCGCTACAATCAAAGAAAACATTTTTGATTTCTTCGAGGTAACATATCTACGTCGTATTTATTATTTTGTAATTTGTTTTGTAAATTCTTAACAGCTTTCACCGCCCTGGGAGGGTAAAATTTAGATAGTAATTGGATAATTTTAAACAAGGGGGTAATTTATTATTTTTTTGGCACTTGTTGCGGTACATACTAAACAATCATTTTATTGTAATTGTTGATTGCGAAAATTAAAAAAAAAACGTAAAATGGCCACGTAAAAACATAAAAAACGTAAAATGGTCTAGCCTCCTCCTCCGTGACTGACATGCAACTTTTCCTGGTGCACGTTTGTTTGAGATCGAAATATTTGAATAGAATAATAAAAGCACAATTGTTTGTAACTAATGGTTTATCAAATTAAAATATCCATGTGCTTCTGATAACAAATATTCACCAATATATTAAATTATGTTTACTATTTAATTTAGCCTTTAGTTATTCTTACAATATTTTGTATTGAGAAATATATGGCAATTTTTTCTCAATAGAAAAATAAAGCAAATTTTAGAAAACACTTTTAAATTTGAGTAGCTTGTTGGTCTTGTGGTAAGGACTCTCGTGATCCAAAGGTCGCGGGTTCGAATCTCACTCCAGACCAGCAAGTTAGTCCTATTTTCATAGCACAAGCGTTTAGCTTAGTTTGAAAATAGTAAGAATATTGATGTGACATGTATTCCGTGTTGGCATCTTTATTTTTTTTCTTTTTAAATAAAAAATATTAAATTATCGCAAAAAATCCAACGGAATACGTAAATAGAATATCACAATTAAATGTCAAAGCACCGATAGATTAAAAAATGTTCATCGCTGTATCACATTAGTACCTACTTCTGTTGACTAGTATCATGAAATATTTTGTGAAAGAAGACACGTCATCACAAGGTCTCATTTAATGGAATATGTTAATGAATCTAAGAAGCAAAAATCACTGAACCAGGAAATTTCACTGGTCGTATTAAAAAAAACTATTTAAATTCATTATATATCAAACTGTACTGTATGTTTCCTTATATTATATAAATAAATAAAAAATATGTTTCCTAAAATTCTCTTTCAGAGAGGCACATAAATAAATACATTACAAAATATATTTATGCAAGAAATTTTTCTACTTTAGATAATAAAAAACGTTCTATCGTCAGGGTGTACTTAATACAACTTTACAAATTATGAACAATCATACCTCGGCGTCAAGTGTCCAAATAGAGGTAAATAGTGAGGGATCGAAAAAACAGGTGATAGGGCGAAAGGGAACATATTCAAGATAGGACTGTAAGTTAGATTACAGACAGACAGCAGACAGACAGACAACGAAATTATTATGTTTTATTGAATGTTATAAATTACAAAAATTTATCATTAAATTTGTTTTCATTTTAGTACATAATTATTTATTCATCCCCATATATCATATCTATTTTCATTTTGTTATTGCTTATATTTCGATTTTTGATTTTTAGTTTATGTTGTATTCTGATAAAGGGACTATTGGCCCCGAAACATGTAGGTATTTAAATGATGATAGCAAAGTTATTTTCATAAAAAAAAAGATAAATAGCATAGTACTTTAGCGGTGAACGTAACATAGACAATTAGCTTTCATTTCAATTGATTTAATGTAATAATAATTTTCTTACCTTGGTGAGGAAACCAGGTTTCAGCAATCTATAAGAAAGTCTTGCGTGAGATTTACAATCCTATTTATTTCCAGTAAATGTAGGAGGACAAAGACTTGAAAGCTAGGAGGCCGCAGAGCAGGAGCGGGAGGAAATTAATCCCCTCTTACACAAGCCATCAGAGTCATGAAGGACTTCGATTGACAGATAATTTCATGCAAGACCACGAAAGCAGTGTTAAGGGATAGACAGCGCCCTAAATGAATCCCACGACGAAACAACCTTTGTGTGTTCAGCAATGTGTCAATTATGCTCCATACCTATTTACTCCTTAACCCAACAATATTAGTTCGGTCTCGTTGTTTTCACGATACATTTATAGAAACTATACATTATCGATCATCTATTCAAGCAACGGTCATCTATTATACCGGAAAGAAAATTGTTTGTCGTCTATCGTTCGCCTATATACTACCATATCTGAAATTGGGCAGAATTGGTATTGAAAACGTACCCAACACCTACAACGTAATAAAGAATTTTACAAACAAACTTTTGTAAAACAATTTTCTTCATGATTCTGTTTCGGAAACGCACATCATAAATCACAACCCTATTCTTTCGTATCAAAACCCAAATTATGAATTACCAGAAATTTTCCTTTCCTTTGGAACTTATGGAAATTTTCGTTTAATATTATACAACACTATACCTATAGGTATCTGCGTAGAATATGTTCTCACCTTTGGTGTAGAAAAAGGACAAGAAAATATTCATATCAAATTCATTTCATCACTTTTTAAATAACATTAATATGCTTTTTTATATTTCAGTATCTAGGTAGCTATTTTAAGAACAATTTAGACAAAAAAATGGCGTTAAAAGTAATTTGAGATAATATTAAATATTATAAATATGAGAATAAATCAACTCCCAAGCGTAAATATTCTGCCGTGTATATGTGATCCCATTGCAAGGTCCATCATTTGGGCTGATGTGATGAGGATGTGATATTACCTTATATACCTTTGTAGTTTTATGTAAATGATGCATATATTTTTTCAATTTCAAATAGCTATGATGTTTATATTGCAATGAATCCCAAAAACCTTTGAATAATACACGCTAGGTGATGCGAGGATAAATCAAATTTTTGATAAATCGGTAATATCTTTGATACAATAAATGAATAAATATTTTTCTCCATACTTTTATATTTGATTCACGTTGTTTATATTTATGTTCATATAACAATGTTCCAAAATTTGGAACAAAGCAGTAAAATGTGTTTTATTAGCAAAAAAGTTAAAAAATAAATACATATTCTTGAAATTAATTGCACGTTGCAAAATGAAACACCAATTTTAATCACCACTAACAATATCAAATAGTAGAAAAATCTTGCTATTTTTTAGTAAACTAGGAATAATAAATTATTTAATGTGTCTTGGAAAATACCACGAGGGTATGATATACGTAATTTGACAGTTTTCCGCACGCTATGCTTAAAATTAACATAATTTAATTTTGTATTCGTAATGATGTAAATATTAATTAGGACAAAGGGCGTTTTACGCACAACAGATGTATGTTGGTTTTAAATAACTTTTAAAATCAAACAAAAAAGATTTTATATTCAAGAACACATTCTTATTGTGAAGTTGCAATTTTTCAGAACAAAGTTCTGTGAAATTTAACACCAAATTAATTAATCAATTAGACATACCTACAGAAAAATCAAATCCACGAAAAAATATTTGTCTGCTACCGGGATTCGAACCACGTATCTCCTCCTATCCGGGGCAGGCGCGTTATCCAATTACAATGTACAAGGCCGCTATAGCGAAATTGGATAAGGCGGCTGCCCCGGATAGGTGGAGATCCGTGGTTCGAATCCCGGTAGCAGCCAAATATTTTTTCGTGGATTTGATTTTTCTGTATGTTTTTCTAATTATTGATTAATTAATTTGGTTTTAAAAAAGATTATTTTTAATAATTTATTTAACTCTAAACAATTTCTGACAATAACTCTCAACGGTCTCTAGACTATGCACAAATACGAGTTCTTTCAAATATATTTTTCATTTAATTTTGAGATTATTTGTTCGACTTCTTAATGAATGTTATCATTCAGCTGTTGAATTATTGTAAGCTTATTAGCAAAGGCCTTTTCCAGTATTTATCTTTTAAAAAAAAATCAGGTCAGGAAATGCGTCGCGCATCATTTGCCTCATAGAGTTTACTGTATAGCTCATTTGCATCATAGAGTTTATATAGCACGGTCTTGTTGAAATCACATGTGCTGTAGAAATTGTTGATGAAATTCAGGTAAAAAAAAAATGTTACTACATCACAAGATATCAAAGATTTATACATCGTTCGACATATTTAAGTATTGAAACAAAGCGGATATTTTATTCGAACCAAATGGATGTGTAGAGATCCGATTCTCGAGTTTCACTAGAGCTATATCTTCAGGAGAGTGTCCTCTCGCCGCGAGAGTCAAGGAAGTACTAATTACCGTTAGTATGATGCAATATGAACTGATGATGTCTTCCGACTTTTAAACGACGCAGAAATACTTCATAATACATCAATAATACACTAAACCACCGAGAACAGAACATTAGAACACACAATCTGCGGCCGCGTAAGAAATTATCAGTACGTCCTTGATTTCCGCGGCGAGAGGTCATTCTCCTGAAGACGCTGTGATATGATTCCAGCGAAACGTTAAGAATTGAATTTCTTCATATCCATAGGATTCGTATAAAATACCAATTTTGGTTCAATACTTTAATATCATACGGCATCGTTCATTTTGACGAATTCTTATGCAAGACGTCAATATGAAGTTACTAAACTAGTCCTAAACTAGTTACTAAATGAGTCCGCTGTGTAATACTTCATTATACTGACGTGTACACTTCACACGTTTGTAAGTGAACTGCATACTACAAACTACACACATCAAACTACATACTTCAAACTGCACACTTAAAATTGCACACTTCAAACTGCACACTACAAACTCCACACTTCAAATTGCATACTTTAAATTTTAAATTGAATTGTGACTAATATTGTGAAATTTTTGGAGGGTTTTTTTTTTGTGAATTTGATGTAGATAAAACGACTTTTTAAAATCGCGCCCTCACCGTCGCACACTGTAATATATTCGCAATCTAGCGGAACTTTATTCAAAAATTAAAAAGCATGCAAATAAAAATTAGTAAAATATACCTTGTAGCTAATTACCTAGACTATATGTTTTGATAATTATTTTCTAAATAACAGCACCGGTTTTCATATGGCAACCTGGCAAAGTGACACTTGCATAGGCCGTCATTCTGACAGCAACTTTGTTCGTCATTGTGATCAAGAAAAAAAGTGAATTTATTTCGAAATACAGTTACTAATACACATATATATTTTATCTTCACATCTATGGCTACTTTACAAAGTAAACTGTTTTACAATATATATATTTTATCGCCAGATACAAAGCCATTTACTTGTACATGTCGAAATTGTAATATTTTTGAAGAAGTGTGATTTTGCTTTGATTTTACAAAAAATATCCATGGGTACCCAACGAGAAAATAATTTTCTTTACTGCTTTGGTTCATATTCTGTAAGATTTCATTAAATTTGGCGGCACGTGTTTTCGACACTCATACAATATTTTTTAATTTTCTTTAGGAGTACCTACAATAATGAAAAGATAAATATTTTAAGTATGGCTTTTAAGTGACAGAAAAGGATCAAAACAGGTGCATTTAGATTTTTATAATACAAAAACACAACCAGGTTGATTCAAAAAGCACGCCTTGAGAACTAAAAATTTACGTTAGCAGTCTTAGCGCAAAAATAGATGCGAAGCTGGAGAAAATCTGTAGAAAATTATAGAAATTTTTGGCTGAACATGATGGGTGGTTTGAAGATATAGTATCATTGCCCTCTAAGTTTCTCGACCTACTTCCATCCTCAAGTTCAGCAAGTTTACGAGATTGTACAATATCACGTAGGCCTTGGAAGTCATTCAAAAATGTATTTCGAAAATCCAAAAGAGAAAAATTTTAGATCTGGTTTCTACAAAAACTCAAGAAGAATTAACGGTCGCCACTGAAGTTAGTCTGAGATCATCCGGGAAAAGGGATGCAGCCAATCTAATGAAAGAGGTAGCTGCTGAGTCTCCTTACTGAGCTATTCGAATAAAAAAAGCGAGACAAATTTTTGGAGTACCAGAGCCAAACTCTCTCTAGAAGCCGTCTTGATACTAATGGTCAATGCCAAATTAAGTACCCACCAGCATAACACACTGAGACAACAGTCGAGGGGTAAAAATTTAAATATTAGGTCCTTACATATGAAATTGGCGTTTTGCCGTACTGGCAAATTTGATCTCAAATATCTTCTCTTTGGTTAGGAATTCCAAATCCAAATTTATACAGCTATTTACTCATGTATTCGTGTTTTGAAAATTATAATTCATTTGTTTTTTCCTCAATTGTTTTTTTCTTTGCGTCACTCAGTTTACAAAATGAAAAACTTGAAATATCGCGTTATTTACGAGTACGAGTTCCACCGTGGCACCAGTGCTGCAGAAACGGCTCGAAGGATTAATGATGTGTATGGCGACGGTGCCGCAAAAGAAAACACAGTGCGTTTTTGGTTCCAACGTTTTCGTTCTGGAAATTTCGACCTGCAGAACAAGCCCCGTGGACGGCCGGAGACCAAAGTTGATAATGAAGATTGAAGGCTATTGTGGAAGCGGATCCATCGCAAACCACATCCGAGTTAGCTGCAGGCTGCGGTGTTAGTGATAAAACTGTTTTAATCCACTTGAAGCAAATTGGTAAGGTGAAAAAGCTTAAAAGGTGGGTACCTCACGAATTGAGTGAAGCAAATCAACAAACGCGCGTGGACTGCTGCGTTGCATTACTCAACCGGCACAATAATGAAGGGATTTAAATCGAATCATTACCTGTGATGAAAAGTGGATCCTGTACGATAATCGGAAGCGCTCATCGCAATGGCTGAACCCTGCCGAACCAGCCAAACCATGCCCCAAGCGAAAATTGACTCCAAAAAAGTTACTTGTGAGCGTTTGTTGGACTAGTGCTGGTGTCGTTCACTACAGCTTTCTTAAATCTGGCCAGACGATTACGGCAGATGTCTATTGTCAGCAACTGCAAACCATGATGGAAAAGCTAGCTGCTAAACAACCGAGGCTGGTTAATCGCTCTAGGCCACTGCTGCTTCATGATAACGCTAGACCACACACTGCACAACAGACGGCTACCAAATTAGAGGAGCTTCAATTGGAATGTCTAAAACATCCACCGTACTCTCCGGACCTTGCCCCAACAGATAACCATTTTTTTCGAAATTTGGATAACTTCTTGCAAAGGAAAAAATTCAACTCCGATGGGGCAGTCCAAACCGCCTTCAAAGATTTTATTGATTCCCGTCCGAATGGTTTTTTTAGTAAAGGGATCGATGAACTATCTATGAGATGGCAAAAGTGCATAGATAGCAATGGTACATACTTTGATTAAATAAATATATTATAATAAAAAAAAATCGGCTTTATGTTCCTCCCATACTAAACGTCAATTTCATATGTAAGTACCCAATAGAATGAATAGATGATACATTTATATTATATTATAAAAGGGATAAGGAAATTTACAAATGCGCGACAGCGTACCGACGTTTTCATGTCGATGCAAAATTAATGATTTGGATGATTTACGTGAAGCGACCCATAAGCATTCGTGGCTGAAATTGAAAGAGAATTCCATCGTTACCTGGTTAAAACTTCTCCATCATGACCTCAGTCCACGTGACATTTTTAGATTGTAGCATACCTCGCTGGAACTACACGTGTAGATATAGTCATCGCATGCATTTGAAGAAAATCATCGTTCGGTCACAATTTTCAATCAGACCATTTCAATTGTGGGTAGCAAAATAATATATAATATTTGAAAAAAGTAAATAAAGGAAATAGTTGGAAATAATAGGAAGGGAACAAATGTTCCTTAAACATAAAGAATGTTACGGTAAAGGTAGATACACATAGAGACACAAGATCATGAATTTTACACTTCCTGGTGAATATTATCAGATATACTTTCAATCAAGTATAATATAAAATGGCTAGGTATAGTGTATTTCCGATTTAAACTGCTATAACAACTTTCACGGACAGTTCCGGCTACAGAACGGCTGTATTTCTCATTAATACCATGTATAAAATTGCTTTACAGTGCATAGACTAAATCTCACATATTTTACTCATTTTAACTTGTTTTCCTTCTAATTTAATGATCAAAATTAATAATTTCAACAATATTGACGCCAAATTCATAAAAAAGTATTTTTTTTAATTAATTCACTGTCTTTTTTATGAAATTTTATCATACGATAGTAATTTCCAACCTACAATTTCTACAATTATAATATCCACTATAATCTCAAAAGAATACTGATAATATTATTATATTATCAGTATTCGTTATATCGAGGCTCTACTATAATTATAATAATTATTATTAATATTATATAAGATGTATATGGTGGCGATAATAAATCAAATATCTAACGGTGAAAATTCTGTCTTCGTTCAAATTTTGATCAGTTTAACTTATTTTATAATACTTACAATTAATTTAAATACAAAAGCAGACAACTGAAACTTTGTGGAAATTCATCTTTCAACTTGTTATATATGAATTAAAAAACACTGTTTTACTCCACCGAATATTTTATTTTGAGTTAAAACATTTTCGAGAGATAACCTCTCATTGTCAACTTATTTCAAGTGTTGATTATATTACCTTTGACGCAAATATATATAATACCTGTATATATAATAATAATAAATATAAATAATAATAAATATAAATATGTAAATGATTTTTATCAATAAGAAACGTGTGATGAATTTCGTCTATGAATCATGTAAATCAGCAAAAAACACATTTTTTAATCAAATCTCACATTTGTTTCTCCTCGCCGGAAATACCCCAGACTCGGAAAATCTTCTGAGGAAGCGGTTTCGACCAGGGAGGCCTCACGCCTTAGTCGTGTAAATTAGTTTATTTATTTACGAAAAAGGGAAAATATTTTTTCTGCGGAGATTCCCTCGGAGCCCTCTCCAATCATCCCCCACCCCCTCTTGAAAAAAAGGCACTGAATGTCTTTGAAATACTTCTCCTGCCACCTGACACGTCCAATATGACATTTTTGCTATCGGCAAACAATAAAAATACGCAAAATATGGAAGTTTTCGTTATATATTTGTATAAATTGTCACAGAACATGCCGTGGGAGACAAATGAAATACGCAAACAATTCAAAGTTTAATTAATTCCAAATGTTCAAAATTTAATTTATGCCAAAAGTCTCCAGACAAGAATTTAACTAGAGCACTATTCTTGAATTCACAGTCAGTAAATGTTTCTAGAATATTTCACGCACTAATTATTCAATTTAGAAATTCGCTAAGTTCATTCTAAAATTTTCTCACAAGTGGGTAAGTACCGAATATATTTCGCTAGGTTATGTCAAAACAAACTCTTCTCGCCGCGTGCGCGCTAGCCGTTTTTATACCAAACGTGTTGATTTCACGACGCCTCGAAACCTTCCTTACATTTCCAGCGATTACTCAACCTTTCCAGTGTTTGCGAGGATGTTCCCATCATTCCAAATTGTTCCAGATAGTTTCCAGTTGATAGTGCGTAAGAACTACGCCCTATCGAAGCTGTTGAGAAGAATTAAAAATTAAGTATTTAAATAATACTAACAAATAAATAACAAAGTATATCAAAATACAAATTAACGCCACAAGTTCGAATACAAAAAATCAGCATTATTTCCCTGTATGATAATTTTACATCATAATCTTAAGGGGAAGTATGAAGGTGGCAGAGCGCTCGCTTAGCATTTCCATGAATCGGTACTCGGTACCAGCAAAATTTTGATGACTTCAAAAAGATTTTTGTTACCCTGATACCGGTAAAATAAAAATTTTGAAAGTTTTATAAAAACGCTGAAAGTTCAGTGTGAGAGGATTTAATATTTTTTTCAAAAAAAGTTTACTTCACAATTTTTATTGATCAGGCCCACTGACTTAAAATACTCTATTATAAAATTTCTACGTCAAAAATTAGTGCGCAGAAACAATAGTATTAGTGATAACATATTATTTAATAAATCCGTAGGTATTAGGCCATTAAATTTAAATTGCTTATAAATATTTCTACGATGTTCCGCCTTTACAATTTAGTTTTCCGTGCTTACATAAAACATGGCTCCTCATTACCTAGACATGCATTATGCATCAAGAGTGCAGACGGTTGGGGTGGTATTTATTTGCGCTAAATAAGAAATATAATAGAAAATTGTTCTTCGATCCAATCTCACACTAGATAAACGTGAATATTTTAAGTTAAGAGACTTTCATAAAAAATATTTACATCAAATAATGCACAGATCATTCTAATATCGTATTAATATACTTTATAACAATTTTAATATCTTTGTGGAAATTTTTAATTCATGCGTGAGTTCATTTTAACGATCATTTTGACTAATTCCATCATTGACAAAAACATGATTTTTGAATCAATATTATGAAGTAAAATATTTTACTTTTAAAGGGAAAAGCCTATTAAGTTTGATGTTATCATAGAAATGCGTTTAACAATTTATATAATATTTCCTGAATAAGTCATGTTAAATAGGTTTTTTTAGCCAGTTAGTTGTTTTGTAAAATAACTTTAATGTGTGAAACACCCTCGACCCAAGTAGGTACTCATGAAAACGGCACTATATAAATAATCCAAATATCATTATTACATAAATACATGGATATAATATATTGTAGGACGTATATATAAATTTATTTATTAAAAGCTTCAACAATCCTCCTATAAATTACATGTTAGAATATTATAAAGTTGCTATCCAATATCCAGTTTCTCAAATACAAATTAAAAAAAAGAAACACCAAGGAATTCTATACAACTGAATTGACTCTTAGATAATAGTTAATAGCTGCTGAACTCATAAAATCAGGAAATATTATTATTTAGGACAAAAAATAATACTGGATCAATTTTAAATAACAAAAAAGATAAAAACCCAAATTTAAAAAAGATTAGTGTATATAAACTAGATAACTAGAGTTTGATGACTGTCAATCATTATACATAAGACAAACAGGTAGAAATTTTGAACAAAGCTTCTCGGAATATAAAAAATCCTGGCAAAAATGTAAAGTAGATTCTCAATTCGCGAAACATTCAAATTCTACTTACTACTCAAGTTCAACTTGATAAACTAAAAGCCTTGGAAGTTTCAGGAAACTTAAAAGCATGGCTAGAGAGTTATTTGCACAATAGACAAATGATTGTCAGAATAGCTGATTTTGAGTCTGATCACTTTTGTGCTCTTAGTGGGGTACCACAAGGCACCCACTTAGGTCCTATATTGTTCACCGTGAAGTAATCTCCGTACTATTGTCATCGGGTGTTAGATGTTTGCTTTTCGCGGACGATGTGAAACTCTATAGGGTAATTGAAACAGTCCACGACTGCAAACTTTTGCGGTGTGCACTGGACACTTTACAGAAATGGAGTGAAGTCAATAACCTATCGTTAAATGTCCCCAAATGTCAAGTTATGAGATTTTCCCGCACCTAAACAGTAGTACACTATGATTACAAAATTGACGGAAAAGTTTTGAGTTGGTAGATGAAATAAGAGATCTAGGCGTAATTGTTGACAAAAAGTTTTCTTTAGTCCCCCATATCAACTCCACAGTTGATAGAGGATTAAGAACTTTAGGTTTCTTTCTTAGGTTAAGCAAAGATTTGAAGAAAATTGAAATTTTCATATTATTATTTAAGACCAATATTACAGTTGTATGGAGGCATCATTATACAGTTCTTTTGAGTAATATAGAGAAAGTCCAAAATAAGTTTCTTAGATTTATCAATTATAAGCTTAACTTACCTTCAAGTTATATTGATTACAACATTCTTAGATCTTTTAAAGACTAGAAGAATAGTGATGGATGGTACTATCGACTGTCGTCAACAACGTATCTGATTGCGTGTTCCGTCTCGCATAATTAGAATTTATGCAAGTTTTGCCGTGGAAACTGCAACTACTAACTACTTGTTTAATTCCCCACTGCAAAGGCTTCTTAGACTAGCAAACAGATATGAGCAACTTTATCTTTGCCAATATCTGTATAATTTTCAAACACACATTAATAGGTCTATTGAAAGGTTACTAGTATTTGTCAAATTGGACTTAAATAATTGATTTGTGTTTGTTTTGATTGTTGGTTGAGTGAAATAACTAACTTTTATGTAAATTTTTTATTATATTATGACTTTCAAAGCTTGTGCTATTGCTTTTTACTCTTTATTAATACTTTGTTTTATTTTTGAATTTCTATTATAATATGTTTTCCTTATGCTTCTGCTTGTTATATACTTGCTTTTTACTTTATATTATATTTATCTTTATATATTTGTATCTGTATTTTAAGTACTTTCTTTCCACTTATTGTCATTAACATTTTTACATGTTATTATTATTTTTTTTAATTATATATTCTATTAATGTACCCTTCGTTTTAAAAAGCCCTGTAGGACGTTAATAAATAAATAAAATAAAAAATAAAAAAAGGTTGTAAACCTATCCTCATCTTTATACGTACTACTTGTCATTAGTGTTTCTTAATTAATTATTAAATTAATTAAAACCTTAATTAATTCTTAAAATTATATAGCATCTCATTCTAATAGTTTTCATATAAAAACAAGTTGTTGAATGTAAAATATTTAGATTGACAATGCCCACATAAAGGAAATTAAAAAAGGTAGAACTTAAAAAACAATTATTTTTATTTCCGTATGTATCACGGTATGTCTAATATATAATATTATGATGCTTTGCGATGTGAAACATTAAATTTAATGATGTCCTAGCTCGCTGATACAGAAGAAACTTTACAGTTAAAACTATTCCATTCCATTACGTGTATATTTTATTTTTAATGAGACACTTATAGAATACTGGGTACAAAATATGTACTTACATAAAAAAACACTACATTATTATTTAAAACTCTGCTCACTATCCTAATTACAAGGGTGTTTGGCCTGCTTTAGCAACATGCTTATTTATGTGTATTTGGTGTATCAATACAGTGTGATCATATAAAAATATGTAAATAAATAATTGATTTAATGGGTTCTATGGGTTCAGGTTATTGTCAAAAAAAGTATGTTATGTGGGAGTGACATTTTGAGTGATGATAGGGTATCTGCAAGAATATCGGCACCAACCTTAAAGTCAGTACAATACATATTGTACATATGTACGACACATTCTTGTGATGGGGGAAAAATAACCAACATTATTAGAATGCTGACTTATTCTAAAGAATTCGAGGGTTCTTAATCGCATTATGTCAGATAAAAAAAGATATAAGACGTAAAAGATAAAATGCAAATTTATGTCAGATAAAGAAAGATAATCAATAGCTCCACTGAGAATCTTATCCAAACTTGTAGCTGTACAGATTGCAATATTTACCAGTAATTTATGAGAAAAATAATACTAGAACAAAACAATAATAGGCAATTGTTATATTTGTTCTGAGTAAAGTAGTATATACGTAAATCATTAGTATTCAAATATATTTAATTTCATTTGTATGTCAATTCATTTCCTTTTATGTGAAGGTAAAATTAATAGGACTATGTCTATCAAAGATTTCGATCAAATATGATGATACTTTGACTTTACCATTTATTTATCACTGATAATAATGCAAAATAAAGATATTCCGAGAATAGAATCATATCATAAAATAGTTTTCTATCAAAACACACATTTCCCGCAATATTGACGTCTTGGTGGGAATTTTTACATAACTTCTATCGTTTAACATTTTTAACTTTTCCATAACTTTCTATGAACACTAAACATTTTTTAAAATGTCATTTTAATCATACGAATTTTTCTGTTCAGTAAACAGTTTGTGACGAGGGTAAGTTAGCCGAATGGTACCTGTCACAATTTGTCTCGTTAAGGGCCACCGTGGAACCGGAAACACCACCACAGCCTTCTACATAATAAAAGGCATTTATAAAACCTTAACCCTAGTATTTCCCTCACCATTTTTATTGTTCGGGTGTGAAATGAGTGGCCTCTTTTTCTTTTCAGTATATAATGAAAGGTAGAAAAATTCAAAGAAATGATTCTCAGAATAATTAATTATTTATTTTCCGAATTGGACAATCTTATATTGTTTTAAAAGATTTCTTTATCGAGTAGGTAATGTGATACTTTGTTTTTCTGGTCTTCTTTTATACGCAATAATCAACGTTGTATTATTATAAAATCATATTTAGAAAGAGGAGTGAGCGGTTTTATTTTAATTCATTAATCACATGTTCAACTATATCCTACGACAAGATTCCGTTTTTAAATTTCATTATATTTATATTTATTCAAGGATAAATTAGTCTCACAAAGACGAAGCTAATTTATATATGATAAAAATGGATGAAAGTCTCTTATACGATGGCCCAGGGCTTAAAACCTGTATGATCTGGCTTAAGTGATCACTCTACAATGCACACATTATCAAATTTTGAAAGTTCTATACATAGTATGTTAGAAGCAAAAATCTTCCATATATTACCATGGTCTCTGCTAGAGACATCTGTTGATTTTTTCTCTCATAAACAAGTTAGTATACACAGTTTTCATAACTAATAATGACACCTCTGTATTTTATTTTTAACTAGCTGTTCGTACCCGGCGTTGCACGGGTTAAGGATTTAGTTGAAAATAAATTTGTGGGTGGAAACAAAGGTTTGATTCGAACGGTATAGATTTGCATCGAAAATATATCAGGGGGAAGACAAAAGGTAAAAGGGGAGGGAGGAAATATAGCCTGCGTTACCTGCCGAGTCCTAAAGAATAAGTTTCCAAATTTTGAGTCTGACCGGTCAAACGGTACAGATTTGCATCGAATATACGTCAGGGGGAGGGGAAGGGGTATGAGAATAGGGGAGAAATGTTGCCTATGTTACCCGCCGAGTCTCAAAGAATGCAAAATTTGAATCGAATTTCGAAATCGAATCAAACGGTGTGGATTTTTATAGAGAACAGACAGACAGACATTGAGTTTTATAGGTATAGAAGTGGAGTTTTTTTAGCAATATTCCATTTAACATATATATTATATTCTTTCGAATTATTAAACATATCTACTAGAATACGCCTGAAAATATATTTTTTAAATTTTTACTCCTATGATGTACCAGAGTATATTTTTGAACAATATTTTTTTTAAAAAGTATGTTTAAGAACACAGTAAGGGACGATTAATTAATCAAGGATAAATTGTATAAGTCTCACAGAGACAAAGCTAATTTATATATGAGAAAAGAGGACAGAAGTCTCTTACACGATAGCTCAGAGCTTACAACCTGTATGAGCTGGCTTCATATAATATAATATATCCTTAATTAATTAACAATCCCTCTGCGGACAAAATCCAGTAACTGTGTACCTAGAACATACTTTCATAAAAATATATTATTTATATTTAGTTAACTTTTCCAGGTCATGTGCAGATGCTCATCTCAGATGCTTGAAGTCGCTTTTGCGTTGTTTCAGTGAGTGTCCATGACCCCATATAAGAACACAGGGAACACGTGTCATTCTATTTTCCGCTTTTAAATTTAGGTCACGGCTGCCTAGTACTGCGGAAGAAAGCTGCTTGAGCTGGTTTATCAGATATCTCTCATGATAAAACAATACCTCGTACGCCACTAAATTACACAGGCAAAAACTGCATAATACCTCTTTACAATAAATGAAATACGAGGAATTGCTTTAATGGAATAAGAGACTCAAACAATTGTTTGGGTCTCTTATTCAACAACAAGATAAAGTTTTTTCCAGATTACATATCCACACATTTTAAAGACAAAAACACAAAATAACTTGATTTTGACAAAAGTGTGGTTGCGAGTATTGTTTTATCACGAGTGATATTTTAAAATTTGTACACCTTAAAAAAATTCGTGAATTTCTGTGCCTTCCAAATGTGGTGCAGAAAGTGGATGCTGCGTATCCCGTGGACCGCGAGATGTATACTCGTAAATACTTGTGTAGGAGTTATTATCGAAAGATAATTAATACGGGAGACAGATTCTTGCATATTTTGGACATGTTATCACATGAAACGATGAGGGCATAGAAAAGCTCGTGGTTAGAAAAATAGTAGAATGAAAGTGAGCAAGGAAACTCTCTAATACATGATAGACAGACCAAATAAAATAATTGACAGGATCCTTCTTAATCATTGAGATGGCTCAGGGTCTCGGCTCAGGCTCAGGGCAATCAGAGAATCAGGGAGATGGCATTGAGAGGAGAGAGAAAAATGGCTTAAGACTGAAGGCAAATTGTACACAGTTCCAGATACTCGGTGGACTACGACGCTCAACATTAAGCACACGATAAGAAGAAGGAGAATACAGATCCCGCACTTGCGCCAAGACACAAACTCTTTGCTGTCTTTTCATGAAATATGTCTTCCATTCAGGAAAGTGGATTGATTATTTATTCATATACGGTATTACATAGCATAGACTGGTAGCACATCAGCTTACCTTGAGATAGATAGGTACTATAAAAATTTTGTGGGCGGTTAATTTTCTTAAAAAATCAATGGCAGAAGTTAATCAGATTTGCTGTTGCGATTGCAAATGGGTGAGCTGGTGCGTTGTCATGGTGAAGGAGCATATTTTTCTTACTCATGGGGCCGTTTTCTCATCAATTGAGCATCGAATGAGCGGCGTAGTTCTACCCCATGACACTGGCATACAGAGATGGATACGTTTATCGTCAACTGTCACAAAATGCTGCACACACTTTTCACATTGCACTCAAACCTATCCAAACAATGCTCCGAAGTTGTCATGTGATTTCGTTTTTGATCCACGAGCAAACGCGCCACCCATCTTACCGATTCATGACCAATTTTTCGTATATTTTTGACACTATCTTCTGGTTTTTGTTTTCTGGGGTAAGTTCGTAAACACGACAAAATACCCGAAAAACCATCAACTAGATGATTATGAACGGTCGTGAAAACCTAAGAACATTTTCATTTTGTATCTGTTTAATTATAATGTTTTCAGACATTTAAGTATAAATTAAATACTATGTTTTTTTTGAAAAATTTATAATGTTTTCAATAACTGCAATTTTTCTGATCGTCACCCGATATCATTGACAATTTCCTCCCTAGTTACCTCAAATAGATGCTCTTCACAAAGAACGGATATATGATCGTGCTTCAATTCATTAAACCAATTTGTGATGAGTTCTCGAAGGTTTATGGTCCTTGTAAACATCATGCAAGTTCTCTTTGATTTACTCACACAGCTTCCCACCCAAAAAGAAAAAAAAAAAACTACTGACTGGTATTTTTATTTTTCCATATTCGCAGACAAGCACTAACATGCCCACTTCCAACAGGTATCAAAAAAAAACTAGTACTTGAAATTTTAATAAGCGTCATTCGAAAGAGAGCCTTAAACGATGATTTTGCATCAATGAATGGCGCTTATATCTTATAGTCGTGTTAATCTTTACATTAGAAATATTTTACTTTTATGAATACAAAACGGAGTATTTGTATATTTTTATTACGTTCATAAAATGCAATTATTTTTGCATCCCTTCGCATATATTATTGGATATCAATCAAGTACCACTACTACCATATCTTAAATCAGGCACACGCAGTGAGTACATTGAAGTATGACATATACTGTGGAAATTAAATATTTATGAAAGAGAATACTATGTTATGTCAATATTTGAAAATATGACAATAATTGTGATAGGAATATTACAAGATTGGTAAGTATTTTTTAATTCTTTTTTTTTCAAAATATATGCTTACGTAAATGTCGTGCTTTAAGTAATTAAGATAATTATAGAAGTCTCACAGAGACGAAGCTATTTATTTGAGAAACGTATCTGGAAGTTTTTTTTATACGATGGCCCAGAGCTTACAAACCGTATGAGCTGACTTAAATGATCACTCTATACAATGTAACGTTCACTAATTCCATCGTAAGAATATCCACACATTATCGTTTTTTTAAAATACTATATAAATATGTTCTTAATCTGAGAATCTTTCGTTTAATTAAATAGATTTTATCAGAGAAATCTGTAGTATTTTCTCATGAACTAGTGTACATAGTGTAACGATACCTCTGTATTTTTAAAGTGGAGTATTAATCAATATTCTTTTAAATGTATATATGATATTCTTACGAATTATTTAACGTAAATACAAGAATACTAGAATATCAGTATTTTAATTTTTTTTCACTCCCTTTCATGTAATACCTACTATATATTTTAACTGTATTTCTATGTGTTGGTATGTTCTGAGAACATGGTAGTCATAAAAATATTGCCATTCTTTAATGTCCTGCCCCTGCTTACAATAGTTTTAATTTCATTCCTAAACATCTAGGCTATAATAAGTCACTAAATGTAAAGTAAACTTTTGCATATTTCCGACAAAATAGCAGCCTTCTACTTAGCTTTCCGTATTGATCTGGAAATTTAATATCACGCTAAATGCATCAATTCCTATGTACCTACGTTTCTGACTATTAGGTGCATTGGTATAACAGGGCTGCACCTGGAGAAACTACTGCTTTAGATAAGTATGACTTAATGGATCAATTCGATAACACAGTTGAGCTCGTGCTGAGCTAATCTGCAATTCCAGCGCCACTCAGCAGCAAGGGAACATTCCTTGTCGACATCCATTATTGCTCCGACGTGACAAGTATTTTTTTCCGATTTCCTTGTCGTTCAGAGTTGCGAGATTTGTTCAGCGGTATAAAGTGACTTAAGTTTTTCATACACATTTTTCCCGTACACAATATCATTCTTATCTTCATTAATACAGCAAGTAAAAATATAGTAAATATAATTTTAAAATAGTTATTATTCAAGTGATATCTGGTCAATATTTATGCTTTTAACTAATCTAATTTTAATAAATTAATATTATTACTATCTCAATTTTATAAAAGTACTAGCTGTTCGTACCCGGCGTTGCACGGGTTAAGGATTAAGTTGAAAATAAATTTGTGGGGGGAAACAAAGGTTTGATTCGAACGGTATAGATTTGCATTGAAAATATATCAGGGGGAGGAGAAAAGGTAAAAGCGAAGGAAGGAAATATAGCCTCTGTTTCCTGCCGAGTCCTCAAGAATAAGATTCCAAATTTTGAGTCCGATCGATCGAACGGTACAGATTTGCATAGAAAATATGTCAGGGGGAGGGGAAGGGGTATAAGAATAGGGAAGAAATATCGCCTATGTTACTCGCCGAGTCCTAAAGAATAAGTTTCCAAATTTTGAGTCCGATCGGTCAAACGGTACAGATTTCCATCGAAAATATGTCAGGGGGAGGGGAAGGGGTATGAGAATAGGGGGGAAATGTTTCCTATGTTACCCGCCGGGTTCCAAAGCATAAGTATGCAAAATTTGAATCGAATCAGGCAAACGGTGTGGATTTTTATAGAGAACAGACAGACAGACAGACAGACATTGAGTTTTATAGGTATAGATATTTAATTGAAAATAAAATGTAATTCGTTCAACATCACACATTGTACACAGAATAACACAGATATTCGATATTGTGCAAACCACTTGTGGCTCTTGACCTCTAAAACCCCTCCCTGGTGAGCCTTGGCATCCTAAAGCATTATCTTCCCGTGATCTCGATTACACGTTAATTCCCTCCAGAACAGGATCTCCAAGACAGATATGAAGGGTGTAGATACAAAGGCAGCAATATTAAAAAAAAATATTAATAAATATATTTTTTTAATGCAGTCAATAATTAATATTTTAGAATATACTCAATTTTTTTAAAATAGAAATGCGAACACGGAAAACGTGTTATATCAATATTCTTACTATTTTCAAACTAAGCTAAACGCTTGTGCTATGAAAATAGGACTAACTTGCTAGTCTGGAGTGAGGTTCGAACCCGCGACCTTTAGATGATTAGATTGTAGGAAATATAGTATAAATATACTTCAACCAACCAAACCCCAAGGATTTTTTACATGACAAAATGACCGCATCATACTAAAGTGAGAATTAATTATAATTTTAGACTCAAACATCATATCAAAGGCAGCAATATCCATTCATTTAAATAGCACACGAAGCATGTCCACTACTTGGTAGCAAACACATCAATATCCATATTGAAAAGAAAAATATTTATATTTACATGTACATAAAAGGAAAATTGAGGTGGCAATTGTTGTAAAAAACTTATTTCCAATAAGATGTAGGTTTCATAGGTTCCAGAGAAATTTCCTTGAGTAGTGACCTTTTTTTAGTATTAATTTCAGAAACTCTTCAGTGGGGTATTGCTGCCTTTGCTTTTATATCACTCATATGTCTTAAAAGATAAAGTGGATCCACCTTAGTCTAGGCCTTACAAATCTCCAGCGCCTTGTAGGTTATGTATTCAGCAGGGTCTCTGTATCCTCTCCACATGACCCGACGACCAAAGTCTTCCCAGTTTGAGAAATTTTAAGACGCTTAGCTCACTAAACAAAATGTGGATATCATTGTAATAGCGCCTGCGCCAAGGTCCATTCTCTTGAATTTAGAATTTGAATAAATTGGAGAAAATTATTTTTTGTAAAACGTAAAATATACTGCCTAGTAGGAAAGAGCCAGTGAATATTTAGTAAGTAATATTGGAGATGAGCTTTAAAACCAAAAAGATAGGGTGGATTTAATTTTGTTGAAAAATATATAACTACTAATTCTTTACTCTATAAATTTTAGTAGTAAAATATTGAAGAAAACCAAAAGTATATTTTTTTTCTAATTATTCACATTTATCTCAATTCCATTGTATCAAACATTTTTTTTTATTTCGTGCTAATTATTATGTATTATAAATTCAATGAGAGGGGCCCAGATGATTTTTGGGCCAAATTTCTGTAAATCCGGCCGGAGTGCAGATTATTGTTTTGTTTTGAGTAGATAGGAAATAAATAAATCCGCATTAATTTGAATTCACTTTAAACTACCTTTGCCACTTATGCTTATAATTTCACTTGAGAAATATATATTTACGATAAAGTCTTCGTATGCCAGTACAACTCAACTCGCAATTTTGGTGATCCCTAGGCTAACTTTTTGATTGTTCCCTAGGCTAACAAAAAATATTTCAAGATTTTGTGACGAGGGGTTGTGGTGCAACGGTGATTTTTGATTAATATTATAATTGCCATCATAACAATATGTGTAGATTTAACAAATTATGAGGTATTTTCAGGCCGGTTTTAAAAAAATTGTGTTGATGCTGACGCTACTTTGAGCACACTTTGTTTAATGAGAATCGCCTCAATATGCATTTTAAAGGAAAACTTTGGCTATTGAGTAATGCGTAGAAGACAAACAGGATGCAAGTGCTAAAAAAACCCGATGCTAAGATAGAGCGACAATGTCGAAGGAGTTTTATTGATCAATAATATTTATAGTGTTTACTTTATGTGTTTACTTTATACGTATAAGGTTACACTTTATGTGATGTATCTATCTTCCAGGACTGGCGAAAAATTCTTCGTATTGCAGATAATTGGACGTAAATAAGTGTGCAGGGGTTGTAGGGCCACTGACAATAATGAGGATAAGGATGTTAATTGACAGACATTGAAATTCACGTAATATATTGCGCAGAACAAGAACAAAGACAAATTAGTGGGCTACAGTGGTAGATGTAACGAAATGCGCTATCTTATAAATATTAAAGCATAAATTTTACATACCTATTACACGTCTATCAGTGAAGTTCATAAAATGTTACATAGTTGGCGGCAAATCGTAATGATCATACATACCTATTTATTGCACTACTTTACTTTTACGTGTATATTCTAGTATTTGTACCTACATTGAATTATAAGAGACTATTAAACTGAACATCTTTTAATATAGTACACTTCACAAATGCATAAACATTCTTTTCAATAAATACACAACACGTTTAAGATTTGGTTAATGTTACGAACGGACACACATATAAATTACTTCTCTCGATGATTTAATGTTTCGCACTTATTTTTACGAATCAAAAAATTTTAATGGAATGAAAGGAAGCCGATTTTTCATACGTCAGGTTCTCTGATATTTGATATTCGTGGCCGTTCAGAATATTCCGGGCAGACTTTGGCTGGTTATTATGCCACGTGTATCTGGAGGGCAATTTCGTGCGCAGAACGTCTGATGGACGAGATTTTTCAGTGACGGTTTGTCAAAATTGCTATTTTGTACGCCATGCTCGCCGAATGAATCTTAGTCGCTTGATCAGACATCCTACGCTCATCCCCACACACCACCACAACTCATCCCCTAATGGTGGATGTTTCTACCAAATAAACACACATTATTTTGACAATTTTCGTATTTTTGTGGAAAATTTGTGAAAAATTTCGTGAACAGTATAGTTGTTTCTCAATATTATTTCATAATTATAATTATATTTTAATATTCTGCAGTGACCGTATTAACTTGGTCCTATTTATCAAAATCTTTCATTTAACTCACACGTCTAGGACACGACAATTTTAAATGATAAATTGTTATGTTAATATTCTTAAATGTTCAATATAATATTATCACTGAAAACAGTTATTGGCGGAAAATAGTACGTAATGTCCCTCTTTCCAACAAAATTACAAATAATATAAATAACTGTTCGAAGACTATGTTTTCTTCTTCTGTATGAAGGCTTGAACTTTGTGGTGACATTATTATTAAAATAAAACACAAATTACTTTATTTTCACCACTATATTAGATTAAAAAATCTACATGTTTCGAGAACAATGTTCTCTTCATCAGGATTATTGTGTACACAATAATCCTGATGAAGAGAACATTGTTCTCGAAACATGTAGATTTTTTAATCTAATATAGTGGTGAAAACAAAGTAATTTGTGTTTTATTTTAATAATATAAATCTTGGTATTTATTTTAATAACATCTGTAAAATTCCTTTTAACACAAAAATTCAAATCAATTTATTAGAAAAAAGTGAAATCCATGAAATAAGTTGTGAAAATTGTCATAGCAAGTACAAGAATAAATTAACTTCGCCTTTTCCAAAAAATAATGACTCACAGGATTGGTAATGAACGATTTGGAAACTGTTTCTAAAGAACTGAATTCTGATAAAACACATATGAATAAAATTCCATCATACATCTCCGATCTTGAGTTTCTTCCCGCTAATGAAAATCCTCCCACTACGCGACCCTCTGCCATCCCAAATAGATTGACAAAATTCTGTATTTAGGTTAATTATTAATTACACCTGATGATGACAGGGGCTGCTCCTTTTGAAACTATAGAAGTGACAAAAATAACTCAACTTGGATTTATTACAAAGTTTGATTTAGTGTTAATTACAACAATCATATTGTACTCGTACCATAACGTAACTGCCATGTTAGTGCCCTTAAGGCGAGTACTCACGAAAACGGCCCAATATAAATGATCAAATTATTATTATTAATTAATGAATTATTTTATTTTAATTTTTTTAATATATATTATATATATTTATTTTTTTATATATTTTTAATGAACCTATTAGTATATATTAGGTCCTTACATATGAAATTGGCGTTTAGTATGGGAGGAACATAAAGCCGATTTTTTTTTATTATAATATATTTATTTAATCAAAGTATGTACCATTGCTATCTATGCACTTTTGCCATCTCATAGGTAGTTCATCGATCCCTTTACTAAAAAAACCATTCGGACGGGAATCAATAAAATCTTTGACGGCGCTTTGGACTGCCCCATCGGAGTTGAATTTTTTCCTGTGCAAGAAGTTATCCAAATTTCGAAAAAAATGGTAATCTGTTGGGGCAAGGTCCGGAGAGTACGGTGGATGTCTTAGACATTCTAATTGAAGCTCCTCTAATTTGGTAGCCGTCTGTTGTGCAGTGTGTGGTCTAGCGTTATCATGAAGCAGCAGTGGCCTAGAGCGATTAACCAGCCTCGGCTGTTTAGCAGCTAGCTTTTCCATCATGGTTTGCAGTTGCTGACAATAGACATCTGCCGTAATCGTCTGGCCAGATTTAAGAAAGCTGTAGTAAACGACACCAGCACTAGTCCACCAAACGCTCACAAGTAACTTTTTTGGAGTCAATTTTCGCTTGGGGCATGGTTTGGCTGGTTCGGCAGGGTTCAGCATTGCGATGAGCGCTTTCGATTATCGTACAGGATCCACTTTTCATCACAGGTAATGATTCGATTTAAAATCCCTTCATTATTGTGCCGGTTGAGTAATGCAACGCAGCAGTCAACGCGCGTTTGTTGATTTGCTTCACTCAATTCGTGAGGTACCCACCTTTCAAGTTTTTTCACCTTACCAATTTGCTTCAAGTGGATTAAAACAGTTTATCACTAACACCGCAGCCTGCAGCTAACTCGGATGTGGTTTGCGATGGATCCGCTTCCACAATAGCCTTCAATTCTTCATTATCAACTTTGGTCTCCGGCCGTCCACGGGGCTTGTTCTGCAGGTCGAAATTTCCAGAACGAAAACGTTGGAACCAAAAACGCACTGTGTTTTCTTTTGCGGCACCGTCGCCATACACATCATTAATCCTTCGAGCCGTTTCTGCAGCACTGGTGCCACGGTGGAACTCGTACTCGTAAATAACGCGATATTTCAAGTTTTTCATTTTGTAAACTGAGTGACGCAAAGAAAAAAACAATTGAGGAAAAAACAAATGAATTATAATTTTCAAAACACAAATACATGAGTAAATAGCTGTATAAATTTGGATTTGGAATTCCTTACCAAAGAGAAGATATTTGAGATCAAATTTGCCAGTACGGCAAAACGCCAATTTCATATGTAAGGACCTAATATTCAAAAACACATTCATATTTGTGAAGTTGTAATTTTTCAGAACAAAGTTCTGTGAAATATTTAATAAAAAATGGGAAGGAAAGAGGTGATCTGGGTTCGAATCCCAGTAGTAACCTAATATTTTTTCCTGAATTAGATTTTTCTGTATGTCTTTCTAATTGATTAATTAATTTGGTTATTAATATTTCAAAGAACTTTGTTCTGAAAAATTACAACTTCACAAATATGAATGTGTTCTTGAATATATATAATATCTGTTGTATAAATGTATGTCCAAATAAAAAAGAATTATTCAATTAATTCTGGCGTCCATCTAGCGGTGGCATTGCAAAGTAATTTCAACTACCGTATCAAAAAAGTGGATTGCTCTATGGACAAAAAATAAAAAAAAATAATCAATTAATAAAAATAAGAACTACATATAAGGTCGATATATTCACGGAAACATAGAGGGTTGCTATAGCTTAGTGGTCAGAGCACTGGCCCCGGAAAGGAGGTGACCTGGGTTCGAATCCCAGTAGTAACCTCATATTTTTTCCTGAATTAGATTTTTCTGTATGTCTTTCTAATTGATTAATTAATTTGGTTATTAAATATTTCACAGAACCTATTAGTTCTAATGTGATATAAAAGTACAATGTAACATTTTATGACAATTCGGAAAATGTCATGTTGTCATGAGGAGTTAGAAAAATGTAGAAAATAAAACTAAGAATTGTGAATAAACAAGATATATGAGATATGTCACAACGCAAGTGTAGAGTGCATCGATTTCAAGGTCAGTTATGTGACAAACAAAGTCTGTTACCTGACATGCAACGGTCCTCGGCATAACCGGATACTGCGAATTTTGTTTAATGTAAGCAGGTTTACGTTACACATCTAAACGATTGTTAATTTTCTTCCTCTAAGCAAGCCTAAATTCTTTTAAATTTAGGATACCTACATATATTCAGTTTATCGTTACTGGTTGAGATCTCGGCCATTATTTTCGAAAAGCTTAATCAAAGCTATAATTAAATGAAGAAAGGCTCAACAATATTTTGGAAACAAAACAAACCTCATGAATGGAACGTTTTTTCATCGAGATTTGATATAATTTTAATGTGTAAGGATTTGTATTAATCTAACCTTACAGTACTTTAATATGATATCGTGAACTATCATAATTAATTTTACAAACTACGTGTTTAGTTTTTAATGACATATTCGTGAGTGCAACTAATTCGTTGTGTAACACAAAGCATACTTTTTTGTCAATAGAAATGGTATATAAAAATGACATTGATTAATGACATTCTTGATAGATGAAAAGAACAACATAATAATTTACTTTACTCTTCCAAGAAAAAATATTTTATGAATAACGTAACAATGATATTATTCGAAGGCGACCCTCATAGCCCGGCGGGCACAACACCGACTTCTCACACCGTGAGTTCTGGGTTTGATTCCCGGTGAGGTCACAATTGTTTGTGGTTTACTCAAGCCTGGGTGTTTTTTATGATATGTTTCGCTTCAGTGATTGGGTCTCTTTGTAGTGTCAAAATTAAAATTATTCACGAAAGAAACAACTACTTATTGTTGTAATTTAAAATGAATACTTATTTTATATCAGATTCATTTCCATAATATAAATGTTTATCCCAATTTCAAAATGCATGTTACAATCCGTTTTACAACAGCTTATATATTAGTAAAAGTGTCAAAAATGAGATTCCACCGAATGACTTCCTCTTTTGTGGGTGAAACTTTACACAGGACAAGAAGAGGGAAAATGGGAGTAGACAACGGCCTAGGGATGGGACAAAAACGACCGTGGAGTTGACGGTGCTATTTTCATATGTCCTACTTGCAAAAAAGATTTAAGTGGAACGGAATTTCTTTGGTAGATTGGGTTTCTCATGTTAGGCTGCGCTGTGTTATTTTTTTAATTTTGCCTCCTTTGTAATGTTCTACTAAGTAATCGATAAACGCTACATAGCTCACATTGCCAGAAGAAAGCGAGACATCACCGATCATTGCGAATACGCAAGGAAGAGCGAGAGGTTGATCTGCAATGAGATGGATATATCAAGTCTGAGAGATAACCGAAGCCTCGTTACTCGTCGCTCTAAACAAAACCTAGGATCGCGAAGAGAAAAAGATGCAGCTTGCATCGTAAAGACAGAATAATATTTATTAACAATATTTGGGAGGTATAAAATCAAAGGCAAAAATATCCACTGAGATTAATAAAAAAACCTGTCACTACTCAAGAAAATTTCTCTGAAACCTATGAATCCTTATTTTTATCGGATTTTTTAAAATAGAGACGCGAACACGGAATACGTGTCGCGTCAATATTCTTACTATTCTCAAACTAAGCCTGTGCTCTGAAAACAGGACAAACTTGCTAGTGTCCTCGAATAGGGTTCAAACCACTGATCATCAGATCACTAGGCGACAGCTATGACAACTACATCAAGAAGCTATTGTATAAAGAAATAATTTTTATAAACAATTGCCACCCCAGTTTTCCTTCTATTATTAGGTCCTTACATATGAAATTGGCGTTTTGCCGTACTGGCAAATTTGATCTCAAATATCATCTCTTTGGTTAGGAATTCCAAATTCAAATTTATACAGATATTTACTCAGGTATTTGTGTTTTGAAAATTATAATTCATTTGTTTTTTCCTCAATTGTTTTTTTCTTTGCGTCACTCAGTTTACAAAAAGAAAAACTTGAAATAACGCGTTATTTACGAGTACGAGCTCCACCGTGGCACCAGTGCTGCAGAAACGGCTTGAAGGATTAATGATGTGTATGGCGACGGTGCCGCTAAAGAAAACACAGTGCGTTTTTGGTTCCAACGTTTTCGTTCTGGAAATTTTGACCTGCAGAACAAACCCCGTGGATGGCCAGAGACCAAAGTTGATAATGAAAAATTGAAGGCTATTGTGGAAGCGGATCCATCGCAAACCACATCCGAGTTAGCTGCAGGCTGCGGTGTTAGTGATAAAACTGTTTTAATCCACTTGAAGCAAATTGGTAAGGTGAAAAAGCTTGAAAGGTGGTACCTCACGAATTGAGTGAAGCAAATCAACAAACGCGCGTTGACTGCTGCGTTGCATTACTCAACCGGCACAATAATGAAGGGATTTTAAATCGAATCATTACCTGTGATGAAAAGTGGATCCTGTA
Source organism: Agrypnia vestita (assembly GCA_016648135.1). Classification (NCBI taxonomy): domain Eukaryota; kingdom Metazoa; phylum Arthropoda; class Insecta; order Trichoptera; family Phryganeidae; genus Agrypnia; species Agrypnia vestita. The sequence goes on from JADDOH010004677.1 coordinate 69,969, forward strand.
CGATAATCGGAAGCGCTCATCGCAATGGCTGAACCCTGCCGAACCAGCCAAACCATGCCCCAAGCGAAAATTGACTCCAAAAAAGTTACTTGTGAGCGTTTGGTGGACTAGTGCTGGTGTCGTTCACTACAGTTTTCTTAAATCTGGCCAGACGATTACGGCAGATGTCTATTGTCAGCAACTGCAAACCATGATGGAAAAGCTAGCTGCTAAACAACCGAGGCTGGTTAATCGCTCTAGGCCACTGCTGCTTCATGATAACGCTAGACCACACACTGCACAACAGACGGCTACCAAATTAGAGGAGCTTCAAATGGAATGTCTAAGACATCCACCGTACTCTCCGGACCTTGCCCCAACAGATCACCATTTTTTTTGAAATTTGGATAACTTCTTGCAAAGGAAAAAGTTCAACTCAGATGGGGCAGTCCAAACCGCCTTCAAAGATTTTATTGATTCCCGTCCGAATGGTTTTTTTAGTAAAGGGATCGATGAACTACCTATGAGATGGCAAAAGTGCATAGATAGCAATGGTACATACTTTGATTAAATAAATATATTATAATAACAAAAAAATCGGCTTTATGTTCCTCCCATACTAAATGCCAATTTCATATGTAAGGACCTAATATAAACAAATATTTTAGTTTTAAACATTGACATTGCTGTGTTTGCTACCAAATAGTGGACATTTCTGTTTTTTCTATTTACATAATTGGATATTGCTGTCTTTGCTATGATTTTGTGGTGTAAATCGACATCAACACTCACTTTAGTATGAAGTGGCCATTTTGTCACGTCACATCCTGTGGGTTGTATGGTTGAAGTGGATATTGCTGCTTTTGCTTGTAACAGCGATTTGGATACAAGATTTTGGATGGCAAAAAGCTATATTTCCTGTAAAATCTCGAATTCATTATATTCTAAGTTAGTAATCCTCGGTGACAATATCCAAAACTTTTTTAAAAATTTTTTTGATATTACGGTCTTTGCTCTTATACCCCCCATTTATCTCCCATACGGTCAATTTCATCGACTGATAAAACGCCTTCAGTATTATTATCGATAATTTTAATAATTAGAGAAATATTGGATGGAATATTGTTATTTTTTATAAACATTTAATATATTTTTATTATTATTAATCTTATAATTAATTTTAATATTAATTGAAAAAAATGTTTTTTTCTGTCACCTTTATCCTAGGTATTTATCAATACACAATTCGAATTCTTAAAATATCGATGTTTGTAACTTTTTTTACTCCCTTTATATTAACTCGTGGCGTCTGTTTGCTTGATTGACGAAAAAACTTTGGATCGATTTTTAACCCTTTTTCCGTGATTCAATCGAGCTGAAACTTTGCAAGCAGACTCGTGGCGACGATTAAAAAGATCTTTTAAATTTTCGTTTAAAAAATTAATAATTATAGTATATTTTTGGATTTTTCAAATTTTTAATGATTTCATACAAATTTCATACAACTGAGTAAGTTGTATGAAAAGACAATGACGCATCTGTTAGACACGAAACCTGATAAAATAAGAAAGGGAGTAAAATAAAAACTTGGTTTTTATGAGTTAGTTTTTTATTAATAATAATTAGTATCAATTCATTTCATTAAATGTACTTCTGTATTTTTTATAGAGATGCTAAACGCTTGCTATGAAAATATATGTCATGAGGCTCGAACCACTGACCACCCGATCACTAGGCAGGCGTTGTGACCACTTCTCCAACAAGCTACCCTACACTAAATGTTGTGAATAATTATTGAGTTGTCCGTTTATATTATATTATTCAATATATTAAATAATATAAAGCGTTTTATATCATTCAATATTATTTATCCATTTAATTTCGGGATTAAATTATTTGGAATCGAAAGTGGCGCCCTGAGGCTGTTATCTCATCTCTTGACCATTGGTCCAAGCGCAAATCTAAATTAGCAAGTAGCCAAAGTAAAGGAGTTTGCATTTCCAACCAAGTCACTGCAATCAAAAGCGGATAATTAAGTCAGTGGCTATGCGTACCCTCGATCAGACTTATGACACGACAGAATTTTTCGTTTTGAGTTAATAATGCAGAAATATTGAAAGCGTTATTAACTACCTGGTCATAAAATATCTCAACTATAAACGAACTATAATACGTTAGTTATAAAATATCTCAACTATAAACGAACTATAATACGAAAAGTTAATAATTTTATTAAGTATTCGTTTTTATAATAACTTTTATCAATTTGTGTTAGAAGAGAATGTCCGACACTCTTCCTCAAGTCTCTAGTTTATCGAAAAAGCAAAAAGATCTAAGAATTTTTTAATCAATATTACTTATTCGACGGTATTTAAAGCTTATAATTGATAAATCTAAGAAAATTATTTTGGACTCTCTATATTTCTCATATAAACTGTATAGTGAGGATACTATAATACAACTGTATTTAATTCTAGTATTGGTCAAATCAGGGTCGTAAATATATATATATATTATTATATATATATATATATATATATCTATATATATCTATCTATATATATATCTTTTAAAAAGAGATGCGAACACGGAATGAACGAACGTGTCACATCAATATTCTTACTATTTTCAAATAAAAGTAAGCGCTAGGACGTACTTGCTGGTCTGGAGTGAGGTTCAAACCCGCGACCTTTGGATCACGAGGCGAGAGTTCTAACCACAAGACCAACAAGCTACTTAGCTAATAATAAAATGAAAGTTTAAATTTTTTTTTGAAATCTTTGCTTATGCTAAATAAGAAACCTAAAATTCTTAATCCTCTATCAACTGTGGAATTGATATGGCGGACCAGAGAAAACATTTGTCAACAATTTTGCCTTGATCTCTTATTTCATCTACCACACTCAAAACTTTTCCATCGATTATGTAATCATAGTCTACTACTATTCGGATGCAGCAAAATCTCATCACTTGACATTTGGAGATATCTAAAAATAGTTTATTGACTTCACTCCATTTCTGTATCCAGTGCACACTGCAATAATTTGCAATCCTGCACTGTTTCAATTACCCTACAGAGTTTCATATCTTATTAATTATTTTAAAAAAAAAACAACTAATGACACTAATACAATCATTAAAATACCTTTAATTATTAAAAAACTCAACTAATGACACTTATATAATTATTAAAATAGCTCAATAGCTTGTACTCAATCGATTTACTTGCTGCGTAGAGGAGGAAGGGTATAAAAAAAATTGGACCACCTGGGCTTCTGGCGACATTCAGATTATTAATCTATAGGCTTTTCTGAACTAGAATCAATTGTCAGAATGCGGTCCTCGGATTTTGCGTACTCAAGTACCTCTGGCCCCTGGACTACAAATAAAAGCCAATATCTTTTATGCAACTACATACTTAAAATGTTATTTCTTATTATTAATTAATAGTGAAAATCACGAGAGCCATATAGCTGCAATCTAAAGCATCTCGACAAATACGTTAACACATGCTTGAGGAAGGTCTTTTTCCTTAATCCAGAACTCTGCTATAAGGTGGGAAGAGAGCAAACCAAACATCCTGTCCTGGAAGGGGCAAATATTTCCATTGTCAAAACTCAGATCCTGAAGCACCAACTATCATTGGCAGGTCACATACGGAATGTGTGATAGATGGCTTTCTAAACAAGTTCATTTGAGTAGTTATCATGGAAAAATAATACAGGTTGGAACAAAAAAAAAATTTTTCAAAGCAAGAAAACACTTTGTGGCTTGACATTATAAGAAATTTAAGAAAAAATTACACACTATGTTTTAAACCACTTAATTGCTATACATTTGTCAACTAGTTTCGGTTGGACTCAACCTTCTTCAGGACAATTACAATATAGACTGATATACAATATTCAGTCTATTATTATACAATATTCAGTCTATATTGTAATTGTCCTGAAGAAGGTTGAGTCCAACCGAAACTAGTTGACAAATGTATAGCAATTAAGTGGTTTAAAACATAGTGTGTAATTTTTTCTTAAATTTCTTAAAAAAAAAATTACTGATACTCTCAGGGCAAAACTGAAAAAAGTGGCCTAGACCCAGATAACTGGTAAATCATAGCCCATGATTGAGTACAGTGGCGTCGAAGAAGAAGGGATGAAAATAAAAAAACAGTAAATTTCCTGTCGTTACGTACGTAGGTTTCAAAAGCGGCCATTTGGTGTGATTTACAGTAATATTTTAAAGTAATAGCCGCCCTCTTAAGAAAAGGCGTATGAAGAACTTGATAAAAATATAAGTTATGTAAAACCATAAAAGCTACGACTAAAATATTAATATGGTCCTTCGCGTATTTTAAAGGGCTTTAAATATATGTAATACTACATTTATTTTATTTTTCATAATATGTACCAGATCGCATATCGCTTATCAAGTATCTACAACATATATACAATTCATAACTTGAATGATGAATTAAATATTATGAAAAAAATATCAAATATTACATGTTTAACTTTGATCTTTTAACCCCATAATCAGGAAACGTGCGCTCCATTTTACTTTTCTTTTTGTCAAAACAAAGCATTAAATATTTATTACATTATTTGGTTCAAAACGGGAGTTGTTTAAACAGAACTACTTTCATATTTGCGTTTCTCCTGAAAACCTTGTAATTTCCCTAGGGAGTACATTGAAATTCTTTATTTTGCGTTAACATTATTGAAAATTAAATTAATATATTTACTATATAAATACTTTACACAATTATATATATAATATATATAATAATTATATACATATATATATTTAGAAACTTGAGAAGTATCCGTTACTTATTATAGTTTTTAAAACGCATATTTATGACATATGTGGTGGGTTTTTTTTTTACATATTCGTATGAAAATTCTTCTTTATCTACGCCTTACTCTTACTCCCAATGAGAGCAGTCATGATCATAAAACGACGTTTCATTGCTTATGATATGATATACAAAGATCTCCAGCTATTTGGGATCGTGGCATTTTTTATGTATCCCAGCAGTAAGCTCTGCATGTTTTATCATCTGCCGAATTTAATCAGCATCGTGAGATGCCTCTTGAATCAGTTCTTTCAATCTTCTCTTGGACCATCAATTTCTCATGGAACCCTTAACTGTCTACGCTTAAATAATTAGGTGTATTTTACTCATTAAGCGATTTTTTGGTAAATTACGATTAATATTTAAAATCAATAATTTTCCTACTATTGCGTTATTTTTAAGGTAATAAATCAATTCTTGGTCAACAAAATCTATGTGTTGGCGTTAAAAATAATACATTATTTAATAATTTAACACTGCGAATAAAAAAATCGTAGTAGGTAAGTTTAAGCAAATGATGCGGTTTACACACGCCATATTTGCTGCTGGTGCATGCGTGTTCATGAAAAGCAGTCATTTACGGTATGGTTCGGATCTCACCACAAGCCGTTATTATTAATTTCAATACTGAATGGGCGTGCGCTTAAAATAATACGTACATAAAATAAGACGTAAGCCGGGCGCCGCGACGTCGACACGTAATTAGTTATTTAATGACCAAAGTTCTGTGTTCTGTTATGTTTTTGTTTGCAAGAACTTAAGACCAGAGTTTAGACGCCTGATGGCCTCGGTGTAATCATTTATATATACGGTTTATGTGTCTGTATTTCTCTTTACTAATAATTTTTAAAAAAGTTCAAATTTAAAACATGCAATTGAAGAGCTGTATCTGTTATCACTTTGAAATATGTAAATCGTTATAGCGATGAACACTTATGATAATAAATACCAATATATGGAAAAATTTAAAAAAAAAATAATTTATGGAAACTAAAATTTCTGATTTACAAAAGCTCTCAGTATAAACATTTTTATATGGAAGAAAGATGAAAAGGGAATTCTTTAGATTAACGAATTTACCCAGGGACATAATCTAATCAACAAATAAATGCTTCAACGATTCGATTTTTTTAAATAATCATCAATTGCATGGTATATTTTAATCAAATCAATAAGATAATATTTTGGATGTGGTGTGGATTTGTACAGAGAACAGACATACATATAGACAGACAGAAAGGCAGACAAACATTGAGTTTTATAGGTAAAGATATCGCGATACGATTGGCAGCACTTTCTCATCGGTTCAAACGTTTTATTTATGTAAAGTCGACCGAATGTTATCAAAAAAAATTAATTTGAAAAATGTGAAATATAAATATTTATCAATACTAAAAGGATAGATACCTGCGCCTTTTTTTCAAATAATTTGTACGAACTCGAATGCAACGCTGTGTCAAAAGAACTTATGATTTTGGACAATCGAAAATTTACTTTTTATTTAATTTTTATTTTTATTTATAGAGGGTGTACCAGAGCTAGCAGCAGAAACTTGGCCGGTAGATTCCTGCCTATGTTATGTGTCTAAAATGTTTAAGCAACCATGACCTAATATCAATAGTTATGGAGATTTGCAATATCAAAGATGGCATTTTTTTTTCAATATTTCTGACTTATTTTTTCAACCAAAAAGTTGAACTATCGTTACAGTAACTTATATCGATTTTGAAAAATTCATTTTCTTTAATATAACTTAAATAAAATGTTAAAAACCTTGAATATTTTTTTTTCTATTTTCAAAGGTTTTTATCATTTCATTCGACTTGTATTAAAGCGTATAAATTTTTTATAATCGAAATACGTTACTGTAAAGATAGTTCAATTTTTTGCAAAATATAAGTCAGAAATATTGAAAAAAAAATGCAAACTTTGATATTGCATATCTCCATAACTATTGATATTAGGCCATGGTTGCTTGAACATTTTAGACTCATAACATAGTCAGAAATCTACCTGCTAAGTTTCTGCTGCTAGCTCTGGTACACCCTGTATAAATATATTGTATTATAGGTATACGAAAACAAATTAGGTATACAAAAACATCCTTGTAATCGAATGCAACGTTGTGTCAAAATTTAAAAGCAATTGGTGAAGAACTTAAGAGATTATCGATTTTGTACAAACGAACATCCACATTTTTATTTATATAGATTATGCGAGAATGTCTTTTTTGTGATATCCCTGCACAATTAAGTTAACCGGCAGTTCTTTTTATTTTACTAATATTACAAAAGTATTAATAATTACTTATATTACATTAGCAAATATCATAAAAAAACTAACCCATAAAAACCAAGTTTTTACCATACTCCCTTTCTCATTTTCGGGTTTCGTGTCTACTAGATGCGTCGGAATCTCCATACAACTTGTTGTATGAAGATCCTAAGAACTAAGTTGTATAAAAAAACCATTAAAATTTATACAAATCCAAAATTATACTATAATTATTAATTTTTTTAACGAAAATTTGATAGATCATTTTTATCGTCGCCACGCCTTTTTTTTATATATATATTTATTAATTTTTTGATATTTATTACATTGTAGATATGCCAAACTGCACAGCAGTTTTACGGCATCAAATCGAGCTGAAACTTTGCCTGCAAAGTTTCAGCTCGATTTGATCACGGGAAAAGGGTTAAAATCGATCCAAAGTTTTTTCGTCAAGCAAGCAAGCAAGCAGAGGCTACGAGTTAAAAGAAAGGGAGTAAATACAAAGAATTTGTATTTTTTTATGTCAAAAGTCAGTAATCCTGGAGAACTCCAAATCGACTGCCCCAGCGAACGAGGCAGTAACTCAAATAAATCGATTTTTCAGGGGGACGCTTTTGAGTTTCGAACCGGATTTCTTATTCTTTTTTTAATCTTCTCAATTTTTTTTGTGTGTATGTAGGTAATATTTAAGACGATCTTACTGAATTGAAATATTTAATTACATTTACTAGTTTTGTAAAATTCATATTATTATCTGTTAAATATTGCATTTGAGATACTGCTGTCTTTGCTGTAGGTAGGCAATCATGGCCTTAACCTAAAAATGGTACTAACTCAAATACCTAAAATATTGAGTTACTGCCTCGTTCGTTGGGCAGTCGAAATATTCTTAGTGATTGTCATTTCATAGTTCTTTAAATGTAGAAAATTACTATTCAGCGGGTACCACCAGAATAAATTGATAAGAGATCTGTATTGGAAATAGAACGTTAACATTTGACTTTTCATAAAATTTTTACGTACCTACTCCCCAAGAGCCTTAAAATTCATTATTTTTTGAAGGGCAAAATATCAATTCCGGTACCTTAAATTTTTTAAGCAAGTGCGTTGCACCTTCGTTAAATCCCTGCTTGTTATAACCCTAATAGACCGTGGTATCAAATTTTGAAAATAGTATGTATGTGCTGATTATTGTATAATTTGATTTCCAAATAAAATAAAATACAAAATTATTTTAAAATGAGAATATGTTCATTCAGCGTATCTCTTTACATGTTTATCCGGTTCTGTGCCAACTTAGCTACTCCCTTTATAATGTCAATTTTTCACAGATCTTTAGGATACTGATTTTTTATAAAAGTTTTTAATGTATTGCTTTATATTATATTTGAAACACATTTTGATTAATAAATTCATTCTTAGGACCAATTTTTAACACAACTATTTTATGTTTTGTTCACAAAAAAATTTACAGGAAGAAATTTTGGCAATTTCTCACTTAGGCTAGGCCTGGTCTTGACACATTGCCTCACATTTTAATATTTTTTCCTGTTTTATATAAATATTATTAAAAGCATAAATAAGAATATAATATCTTGAGTTATAAAAATATCGTAAAATAAAACATTATAAAAAACGTAAGTAATAATTTAAGAATTAATCACCTCTGTCTAACTCTGTAAGAAGATAATATTAATAAAGAACTGAATTTAAATAATTAAATTTGTAAATTGCTATTTTCACATCTCATTGAATTTTTTTTCATAATAAAAATATATTCTATGCTGGAGTAATGTGATTCATGAAATGTGTTTTTTTTATTCTGATGATTCCTAATTGGAATTTTTTTAGATAAAAATAAATCCAATTAGAAAACTTATGCAAAAAATATGCAAATTGTATTATTCTGAATTTTTTTCATTTGCTCCTATAATAAACCATTCATTGCGTTGCAAGAATTCTGGAAATAACTTTGGATGTGTGATAATATGAACTTAGTTGGGTAAAGTACGGCTGAACGAGATCTGGAAAACGTCTGTTATTTTTAAATTGCGTGAATCCACTTGCTTTGCAAAAGTGCTCTCCTTTGTAGGCTACCGAAACATGCAAAGAAATTCTTATACTGGATACGCGAGCAGCACCTTTGGTATTATTCATCTTGTAACTGTCAATATTGACATTTTTACGAGAACCTCTTCAGAACATAAGGTCGGTATGAAAAAAATTCATACCTTGGTATTCTGTATTATATGCACATTCGTCATTTCTTAAGTAATTTATGTATTCAGCAACCCCGTCATACAGTTTCACCGCGAACTAAATTATTTATAAATGCACTTTATTTTGTGGAAGAACGTCGGATTTTAATTTAAAAATTCAGCTTTTGCACATATTATCATTATGTAGGATTTTTTTAAATGATTTCATATACAACTCGCCTAGTATAAACAACTTGCCTACTAATTAATGTAGTAGTAAAGCCTCTTCTACGACACCACAAATAAACACAATAGAACATATGTGTAACTAACTAAGTTAGTTTTATTTTGTTTAATTTAAAAATTGTTAGAATTTTGATTTATTCCGTGTTCGCGCCTCTATTTTTGTATTAATACTGCTGTATAATACTACATTAAAGTTAAGTAAGTATTTAGTAATTCTACAAAAGATCAAGATTCTCTATTATATATTATAACAACCAATAACTTAAATTTGCAACCGGTTAATTAAATTATTTATTTATAACACTTAGTAACTATAATAATAAAAAGTAAAACTTAAAATTAAGCGGTTTACCCATGCATTTATATTTACTGGTCTATTTTTTTTACTATTTGAAATTCTATAATAACGATGTACTATATCTTATAATATAACTAGCTGGTTGGCCCGGCTTCGCTCGGGATCATAATTCGGTAAGCATAGAATTGTATTCATGTCTCTTTTTTGCTGGTTTCGGCACCTGTGATTGGATTGCCTTGCTGAACCGTTTTCGCTTTGCCAAAATATCAACAGATATTTTGGCATACAATCATAACACTCTAGAGAGAACTTTCCAAAACTTTCTAGAGCATTCTGAAATCTTATAGAAATTTCTGGAATCTTCTAGAACTTTCCCTTTCCAGAACCTTCTAAAGCATTATAATTCTTTCTGGAACCTCTAGATCCACCAGCGCACTCACCCACTAAGTTTGGAACCTTATAGATCTTTCTGATAGCTTATAGAACTTTATCTTCCAGAACTTTCTAGAGCATTCACGGACCCTCTAGAACTTTCGGGAACCTTTTAAACTCGCTGACATACTCTGCAACTCAGTTTGGAAGCTTACAGAACTTTCTGAAACTTTCTCCATCCAAAACTTTCTAGAGCATTCTGGAACCTTCTCTTATTCTTCTGGAACATTTTAGACTCACCGATGAACTCAGCTACTCGGTTTGGAACCTTATAGAACCTTTTTAAACTTTCTCCTTCTAGAATCTTCTAAAGCATTCGAGAACCTTAATGCACGTTCTGAAACCTTCTAGATTCACCGACACACTCCGCCACTCAGTTTGGAACCTTATAGAACTTTTAAGAATCGTCTAGAACGTTATCTTTCCAGAAATTTTTAGAGCTTTACCGAACATTCTGGAACCTTCTAGACTCACAGCCACACTTCGCCACACTGTTTGGAACGTTAGAGAACTTTAGGAAATCTTCTACAGCGTTTTCCTTCCAGAATATTCGAGAACTTTATTGAACGTTTTAGAACCTTCTAGATTCACCGACACACTCCGCCACTCTGTTTTAGAACGTTTTAGAACCTTCTTGAACTTTGTCTTTCCAGAAACTTCTAAAGCATTCGAGAAACTTCATGAACATTCTGGAACCTTCTAGACTCACAGTCATTCTCCGCCACACTGTTTGGAACGTAAGAGAACATTCTTTAGAAGACTAAAGAATCTTCTACAAATTCGCCTTCCCGAACATTCTAGAACTTTATCGAACATTCTGGAACCTTCTACAGTCACCGATACACTCCGCCACTTTGTTTGTAACCTTATAGAACGTTCGTTAATCTTCTAGAACGTTCTCCTTCCAGAACTTTCTAGAGCTTTATCGAACGTTCTAGAATCTTCTAGTCTCACTGACACACTCCGCTCTCACTTTAGAACGTTATAGAATTTTTGGGAATATTCTAGAATGTTCTCCTTTCAGAACTTTCTACAGCTTTATCGAACGTTCTGAAACCTTCAAGACTCACCGACGTACTCCGCCACTCATTTTGGAACCTTATAGAGCCTTCATGAACATTTTTCTTCCAAAACCTTCTTTGCGGGTAGGGAAACACGGGTTTCTTTTTACTCCCTTTATATTAACTCGTGGCGTCTGCTTGCTTGCCGTCAACAAAAATTTTGGATCGATTTTTGACCCTTTTTCCGTGATCCAATCGAGCTGAAACTTGGCAAGCAGACTCGTGGCGACGATCAAGAAGATCTATCAAATTTTCGTTAAAAAAAATTAAAAATTATTGTATATTTTCGGACTTTTAGAAATTTTAATTGGTTTTTTCAATTGGAATCATTAGAAAAGTTTTGACATTAGCAACACCGCATGCGGACCGCTAACGTGGTCATAATATTTTTCTAAATTTTAATTACTCCGTCGGTATAATAGGTACATCACTACGAATTTCGAAAATTTACAAAACAATTGGTTCACAGATGACAGCAAAATTGGGTTTTTTGGGAAAAAATCAAATAATACTTTATTTCTTTTAGATTTCTGCTTAGTTTTGAAGAATTCTACATTACTCAATCTGATTCTGACTAAATCATTTGACGCTGGAAATTCAAAAGGTACGATATTGATGATAATTGAATCTATCAAAATCTTGACATCTCAAAACATCTGACATTTTAGATGTTTTAATTCGGCTTTAATTATTGCTATATTTTACAAAGAAAGGGAGTATAGTAAAAACTTCGTTTTTATGGGTTACTTTTTTATATATATATTGATATTGATTTTATTTTTTTGACGGAGGGTATTAATTTATAAAAAGTGTGAGCATTATTGCTGAGGATCTTGGACTTGATTTTCCCGGTGCAGCAGATATTGCAGAAATTGTGATGAAAGCGATGATATTATTTAAAAATATTAAAAGAATGAACCACCATTGTCTCAAGATAAAAATTTCATAAAAATCTCATCCGTTGACATGTGCCATTATACTCGAACGAACCAAGTAAGCCCCTGGCAACCGTTTTTCTTTTACTGAGCGGGAAAACCATTCACGTCAATATTCTACAAATATTCAAATGTGCTTATACTACGAGAAACGCTAGTTGGATTCCGTAACCCGGACATCCATTTCCCAGACAGACTTTTCTCATATTTTTCTAGTTCGCCAATTGGACCAAGTTTCAAGTAAGGATTGAATTGAGTTAGTGTGAATGTTACACATGTATGTAAAAAATACTTACAGTTTATCGGTGTATTGACGCCTCTCAGTGTTTTAATTGATCACTCATAAAATAAATGTAATCAATGCAATGTTTAAACATATGTACTTATATTTATTTGTATGTTGGCAATTTTTTAAGTTTATAAATCACCCTTTTTGATTTACAACATCTTTACGCTCGGTTCGTGAGATTAATTTCGTGAATGCGACGGAAACGTGTAATAGGAACTAGGAAAGTGATACTCCGCAGCCGCAGCTTCTCGATCCGCAGACTTTCTTACCGACTAGTCCAAACTGCACACAGCAGTTAGTAAAAGTCTGCGACTCGAGCGGCCGGCCTTAATGGATGGAAAAACATGGCGCAGCACATATAAGAAACGTGACGCGGGATATTACAAATTTTGCCCAAGCCGTTATCATGTAACATCTATGGTTGAAACTTCCAAGCGCGGTTGAATACTGCTTCTCTCTAACGCCGTGCGTACTAAAGAAAACATTCATGAGGCCGCCGAAGAAGTGCAGGAAATTCTCATTCCTTAAGGGTGAATGAAAGTGATATATTGTGGCTAATAATAATTTCTTGAACCTAAAATTTTGTTAATTTGAAGTAGTGTTTAAATCAAGAGCAGATTACATGCGAGAATAAAGGCAGAGTCAACGTGAAGAATAATTAAAAACTGGAAAAAAAAATCACTTTAATTACACGACTTATATTTTTATGAAAATTTCATTCGTTACTAAGAAAAGATGTTACAAATCATTTTCGACCATTGTGAGACTCGCTCAATTTTTTTTGTGTAATTATCAACATATTTCTTAATGACTTTTATTAACATAATAAAAGTTAGTTAGTTTTTTTAACATAATTATTATTATAACGTTAATAATACTATCCACATGCACCTTAAAGGTGATTACTTACAGCAAATATTCTGAAAAGCAATACTATACAAATATGTTATGTACCGACAAACCGATTTTTTTTTCGTATACACTTTTAACATGTTTTTTTTTACGTTTAATACGTTTAAAAACATCACATATACATGGCATCAGAAAATATGAAAAATAAACAGCCTCAATTTATAGCGAATTATTAAAATTTCTTTCACTTTAATATAAGGCAAAAAAAATATTTTAAAACCTTGCAAAAAATTCTGGTTCAAAGTTTTGCAAGATTTTTTACATTTAATACGTTAACGCTTTAAAGAATATAAATCATATATTGAAAAAAAATGCAAAATTTTATATCGCTTAACATCATAACCATTAATATTAGGACATTGTTGTTTGATAATTTTCAACTCGTAATTAAGGTTGGAATATACCCGTTCACTATTTTGTATTTACACCTTGTATATCGCATAAAACATTTATTATATCGCGTTTAATTTTATATGAGAGAAAAAAAGTATTAGGTTTATATTTTAAAACACTATTATGCACGCTAAACGAATTGAAATCCCAATAACTTTACTTTTCACCACAGTCAATAAATCATATAAAGAGTAATAGAATAATAATGTAAAAAACTACTGCATTCCTCAAGATTGATATGTTTTAAAAGAGAACCTTCTCCTTGGAACTGACATGAGATAGGGGATAATAAAGAAAAGGGTTAAGGACACTTTATTTCACGTGTTTTGAGCTCTTTTAGCTTAAAATAATGTACACATCTTTGTAAAATTATTTCTTTTTTGTGAACACTAGAGTCCGTGTCCATGAAATGAGAAAAAAAGGGATTTATTTTAGAGATTTAATTGATGTAAGTCTCAATACTATGTACACGTATTGATGGAGATAAAGTCTGAGGTCAGCATGGGAGTAGCAGCCAGAGAGCAAGACGTTAGATTTGACAGAAATTCAATATATATACAACAAAAACAATCGATTAAATAGCTCTTGAGGTATCATAGTTTTATCTGGAATTATCCAACGTATTTACTAGCCTTAAATCTTTCCGAAAATTATGGAGCAACCATAATTCAAAAAATTATTTGAAACAAAATCAGTAATAAAATTTTTAATGTGAATGAATAAATTATTAATAGTAATAGATAAATTAGTGCATAACACAGAATGGTTATATTTTTTCGAAGGCCATTTTAATATTTTAATTATTTTGCTTTTATAATATTTTCTTTATTTTTTTTAAATAATATTATCACGTTATTATTGATGGGTAATACTAGTTATGAATTGTCCTGTAGAAAAAACTTCCGTTTTCATTTATATTTATACTCTAATACTAAAATAAAAAATACGTTATTTTATAGTAAATAAAAGTTAAAAAAATTGATGGCACTAGATAACATAAAGCTTTGCAAACAAAGAAGAATAAATTCTATTTTATCTTAAATTATATACATAAAATAGTAAAAAAAAACATATATTATCAAGACTTATTTTAAATAAGACTGAAATCCGATAAATTTAATATTTTTTAACAATACACAGATATAGAGTACTTAATGAATGATCTAATAAAAAAATATTTTATTTGGTAATATTAATAAAAGGTAGACGTTTAAAATGAGTGTAGAAATTTCTAATAAGCCCATTTATTCGCGGACTTTTATTTTATAATATAAACACGTTAATTTCAAAAAATAATACGCCGGCATACAGTATTGTGTGGGGCAGTAAAATTACTGTGCTGTAATATAATTATTTTGCTCGTATGCAATTATATTTATCCCGCAATTATACAGCATGATTACTGTGTTAAAATGTAATTAGACTGCCCCACACAACATCACTGCATTCATTAAATCTTTTATATTGTGCACAATCGCGTGCAAGAAAAAATGTCCAACGTGGTAGGCTGCATGTTCCAACCCCGTTTCACAACACCTGTTAAATCAAAACATGTGTCGTGGTAGGGTGCTAATGTCGTCTGCAGGGTGGTTTTTATAAAAATTATCCAAATAATTCTGTACAACAACATTCATTGATAAATTGGCTATTAAAACTCATAGATAATTCACAGATCTGGATTACGATATCTATTCATTATTTTTTCATCACAACATATCACTTGCCACAAGATTCTTAAATGATAGAAAAGGCACATAATTGATAATTCGAATTTAATCATTTTAGAAGATTTTGAAAACTTTAGAAGTCTGTCGAATGCGCGAGTATATACGGGAATAATCCAGAAATCGAGTAACTTGTATGAAGAGTGAAGCAATGCAATCGGATGTCAAGATAGTGTTATTTTTGACATCGACAACACAAGAGACACATAGACAACCATCGAATGAAGAATACCTATCTGTTTGTGAAATATTCTTTAGTGACGATTAGTGCGAATCGCTAAAAAGTGCTCTAGTTTTGTTTGTATCCAGTGATCATTTTAATAAATCGACTTGTGATCAGTGTATAAAGTTTACTTGATAGTGATTCAGTTCGCCTCTCACCGCTGCGTATCCGTGACAATAGTTTAAATTATTTATATTTCTTAAGTAATAATGCTATCCTGTATTACGTAACATATAATAATTATTTTTATTTGTCAAACACGCCTTTTTATCAAACCATACCGCATCCACCCCTTTTCTTATTTTAAAAGACACTTCTAAAATAAATTAATCAACGCATTCCTTTGTCTAGGCGTTTTAATAAATAACCTCGTTAACATTTTATCTTATTGTTCTTTCCATCTTTGTACAAAGTTTGTATTATGTCTTCATTTTGTTCAAATTTTATAGACTTTTAATCAACTTTTTAAATTTTCCCTCTTTAAAAAGATAAGTCTTTCAAGTTTACACCCTTTGTTTTCACGATTTTTGTATTGTAGTTGACGTCTTCGAGTTCTGAGTGTGAACGTTAATCTATCGCGGCACGGAACTGGAAAAATATTTTTCCTTACTCGGTGTTGGAATAACTTATCAATATTAAACACGTTCAATTCTGCTTCAACTGGGAAGCTTTCAAAATCCACATTGAAAGCCTTCAAGAAGGACTTCAGCCGCTTGAGCTGAAGGGAGTAATGCCGAACTTGCATTAATTAAGGGTGGAATCGCCGCTTTTGAGCATATTTGTTCTGCAAAAAATATTATTTAAATATTTTATTATTTAAACCCTATTTATTTCTAATACATTTACACGATTTAACCAAATCATTAAAATCTTTAAGGAACTGTGTAAGAAAAACATTTTATATCAACTTTCGGCATAATCGCAAGAGGAGTCAGGTTGAGTACAACTCGATGGTGTGGTCGCCATACTATAATGTACACTCTCACACAATAGAATTAGACAAAAGCTTTTGTTTATATTTTTCAGTTATTAATTAAATACTACACCAATAGAATGATTCGATTATGGTGTGGTTAAGTTTAATGAGCCTATTAAAGTTGAGTGGAAGGAGAACTGTTTATATGTATTTTTATTTTTATTTTACTAATAATGTTGACAGCTCTGACTTATTGCAACTAATTAACATCCAGTCATCCGTATTCTGAAAATAACAATGTCTGGATCATTAAGATCTTTATCCCAACACTTAATAGACGATAATAAAAATTAAAAATGTCCAGAGCGGATTTTGTAATTCTACGGCCCAAATACGCTGTATTAAAATATGATATAAGAAAGATTGTTTCTTACAAACGTATTAATTTCTTCATCCACAGCGTCCAGATGAAATATCATGGCTAAACTTGTCATGACCGTGTTCGGCGTTACCGCGTATTCAAATCTTCACATCTTGATTTTTGAAAGATATCAATTTACATCTTTCTCCCTCCCTCTATATCTATCTCATGTAGAAACTTACAGAAACAAACACCGACGTAAAGCTATGTCTCGTTTATTTTTAATTTTTATTATCGTCTATTAAGTGTTGGGATAAAGATCTTAAAGATCCAGACATATCTGTCAAAAAATGTCCAGATGGGAAGATTTGAATACGCGGTAACGCCGAACGCGGTATCGACAAGTTTAGCCATGATATTTCATCTGGACGCTGTGGATGAAGAAATGAATACGTTTGTAAGAAACAATCTTTCATATATCATCTTTCAATAGTGTATTTGAGCCGTAGAATTACAAAATCCGCTCTGGACATTTTTAATTTTTATTATCGTCTATTAAGTGTTGGGATAAAGATCTTAAAGATCCAGACATTGTTATTTTCAGAATTGGGCCGATAGCCTGCCAGGAATACCAGAATAGTGCTGGCATGATTTTTAATGATTTATAATGTAACAATACAGCAACGGGCACTCAAAGGAACTCTTCAAAATCTAGGCAACATATACCGAAAAAAAATTATGTGGAATTCTACCTTGCCTAGTTACGAGAAAGCTAGCAATTAGCCTTTTTATAAATAGCAAGGTGAATACAGTAATTGCGTAAACCGTAATATTTGTAAATTTCTTGTTCCTTTCACTGATGTGTTTCAGTGAACAGTTTTATTTTTTTTAATGCAAAATTTGTTTTATATGTTTATTGAGATCGTTAATTTTTTAAATGGCACCTACATGTTGCCGTCATAAATAGATAAATAAATAAAAAATATGTGAAGAAAGGCTAAACTCTGTGTTTATTTGTATTCCTATAAACATTTATTGTTGAGATTCCTAAGGGACTCTATTTAAAGTATTATTATTTCCTTGTGTAGGTTGTAAAAAGGAAGCAGAAATCTCAGCACAAAGAAAATCATATTACATCAAGTGAATAGAAAATTCCACTCTTATCAGACGAATGCATTCATAATATTGAAAAATATGAAAACTTAATTGATTTTAACTTGTATATGCTTTGAACGATAAGTTAAAAAATCAACAAATTTAATAATAAATATTATCAATATGAAATATATCTCATTAATGCTTTTATTGTTTTTATTGTTAAGGAAAGTAACTGAAAAACGAATATTCGCTATTGGCATTCAAACCAAGTCACTAACTCATCTAGATAAGCGCGAATATTTAATATGTACATTAAAAAGTTACGCCACTTTTATATTGCAGTTTTTGTTATAAATTAAATTAATATTTTCCCGTATGAGTTTTCTATGACAATTTTATTTATAGTTAATTAATTATAAGGCGATTTTAATAATATATGGATTTTTAATAGGTTCTTCATATAAGCGAAAATTTTCATTTGCAAAAATAAGATACAAAAAAAACCTTCTGATATTCGATGCGTTTGAGTCACAAATTTTCCACTTAAAAATTATAAAACTAATATTTAATGATATAATAAAAATATCTACGTTTACAACTCTTGCTTTATTTCAGTGTGTTTTGTTATAAATTAAATTAATATTTTCCCGTATGAGTTTTCTATGACAATTTTATTTATAGTTAATTAATTATAAGGCGATTTGAATAATATCTGGATTTTTAATAGGTTCTTCATAGAAGCGAAAATGTTTATTTGCAAAAATAAGATACAAAAAAAAACTTGTCATATTCGTTGCGTTTGAGTCACAAATTTTCCACTTAAAAATTATAAAACTAATATTTAATAATATAATAAAACATATCTACGTTTACAACGCTTGCTTTATTTCAGTGTGTAACAAAAGATGTGTCTACGATAACTTTGTAAAAACATATTTTTTGTTTAACTGTAAATGGTCACGGATATTTTATACGAACTGTATATTTTTCCGAGAAACAATTCTCGATGTTTTGGTGAAGTCGTATTCAACTTCATCAGGAGAACGACCTGTATCCGTTGAGGTATAGGACGGACTGATTACTGTTTCCGTGGCCGTAAATTATATGCGCTTTTTTCTTAGTGATTTATCTTTAAAGTGTTCCATGAATAAGTTGGCGATTACTGGAGCTACAGGTGATTCCATTTCTACTCCTCCTTTTTGAATATAGTAGTTCCCCCTCCAAAGAAAATAATTTTACGTCAGGAAGTGTTGTAGAGGCTCGATATATCGCTCGAGATAAGATCGAGATGTTGTTTTCTATTAAAAGTTGGTGAGTAATATCTATGCTCTCGTTGGCCGGCACATTTGTATACAGAGATTCCACATCAAAACTCACAAGAATATCGTCCTTCCAGAATTTTACATCTTTTAGGATGGTGACGAAATGGTCAGAATTCTTGACAAATTCGGTTAGTTAGAGGTTGCAGAACACACGAAAGATGTTGCGATAAGCCATACGTGGGCGAATTTATTTGCGAAACGATAGGCCTTAACGGGCAGCCATTTTAATGAATTTAGGGTAATCCATAAAATTTTGGGGCTTGCGGGCTACTGTGACACAAACTCTTTCGTATCGTATGTATAGCCGAGTCCTTGCTATTTATGATTTTGGCGGTGTTCGTGTAAATTCTAGATGTAGGACAGTGTTTCACTTTTTCATACGTGGGATCGTTTAGTAAAGTGATAATATTGTTTTCATAGTCCTCTCTACTTAAAACCACTGTTGCATTCCCCTTATCGGCACGTAGAATGACGATTTCCGTGTTGTTGCAAAGATTTTGTAAAGCTTTGCGTTCTTGCCAGGGCACATTACTGGTAGCTAATTGCGAATTCCATAAAATGTCCGCGACATCTTGTCTCATAACATCAGCGTCGGCTGTAGGTATTTTATTTTTGAGGATTACGTCTTCCATATTTCCGATGATTTTTTTCGCCGGAATTTTCGATGGTGTGGGTGTGAAGTAGGGATGGGCGTTGAATGGACGGATTAGTTGAAATCAACCGTTGACGTTGCATCGACGCGTCGACGGTTTACGTTTATCGCATGGACTAGTTGAATTCGTAGACGGTGGACAGCGGACGCCGTGGTCGGTGGACGATTCGAGATTACAAAGCAACGAGCGAGAGCAAGACAAAACGTCTCCGTTTATTTCTCTCTCATCTCTCGCTGTCGACTTGTAGATGCCATAAACGTCATAGACGGCTCGACGGGTAATTTCATTTCAACTCTAAAGTACACGACCATATAGAGTACAGATCAGATCTGTGTACACGAACTATGACAGAGATTTGAAATTTGAATACATGCGTAGGGCGAGATAGGCTTAATAAGCTATTATCTATTATTTTTTACTTGATTTTTTGTGATGTCACGTGCGACGATTCGGTGAATTCCCAATTTTACGCTGTATAAAATAAAACAATTCTGTTTAATTATTTTATTTTTTATTGCACTATTATTAATTAACAAGCCGGCTAAATATTTTTCTAAAATCAATATTTTATTCGATCGATGTCGACTTCTTATATCTACCTGAAAAGGGATGCTAAAATTTAATTATTGTGTTATTTCGTTACTTTTCAACTTTAGCATATAAATGATAAACAAACTTGTAGGGAATAAAATTTTCTATACCTAACTATGGTCCTTAATCAGGAGTCAACATTAATTATTATATAGGTAATATAATCTTGAATTTAGGTTTAATTAATTTTTATTAAAAATTCCCTATTTTCAACTTTATAGATTAAAAAATAAATGCATTATAATTTTGTTCACACCACTTTTTATTGGTTTTTTACATGTTTCGGGAACAATGTTCTATTTCTCAGATTGAGCCTTAAACTAAAGTTGACAAATAATACAGATATATTTATTTATTAATAATGTCACCACAAAGTGAAAGCCTGACTTTGAAAGATGTATTCTTCAATAAATTTCTAGATAACATCTCAAACGTAAAGTATTTTTAAATTATGTTTTTATTTATAAATTTATAGATAATAAATAAATGTAAAGGTTTTTATCATTTTATTTAACTTGTATTAAAACGAATGAATTTTTCGTAATCGATTTGAGTTAGTGTAATGATAGTCCAACGTATTACAAAAAATAAGTCAGATATATTGAAAAAATTCAAACTTTGATGTCGCATATCTCCATAACTATTGATATTAGGTCATGATAGCTTTCGACTCATAATCAAGGCAGGAATATAGTCCTGCGAGGTTATTAATGTTTTCCAAATAACCCTGTACACATGTAATGATGTGTACCTAATATTTTTTTTATACACACATTACTGCTTTGTACTTTATATTTTTAATTTCTATACTCATATTTTAATGCCTATAAAACAATATGTAAAAGCCTATAAACAAATAAATCATAAAATATTTCTTTTTACATATAAGCACAAGTAGCGGTTTTACTTTCCCCGAAACTATATTCCTTCGAACTTCTTTAAATTTTAAAAATTAACGTCATAAAAACAGCCAACGGTTGAGCCGTTGAGAAGCGTCGCGTTGAACCGTAGACAGTTGACCATCGTCCCGATGTTTAGATAGAACGCCCGCGACGTCCGCGTAACGAAGTTGACGCGTCAACTAGTTGACGAATTCAACTAGTTGATCGTCTCGTCGATGGGTGGACGTGGACGGTCTCGTTTCGTCGACGGTAAATACGTCGACGACCCATCCCTAGTGTGAAGTTCATATGGCCTTTGTTTAGTGGATTAAATTCATATGTATTAAGAGTATAGTTTAACAGGTTGAACACGGCATTAATTGGGTTCAGTGAGTTTCAGAGATTTTAGTGAATATCAATTAATTTTTTATTATAACCATTATTAAACGCGATCTGTTTAATAATTTTTAATTCAATATTAAAATTATCAACAGATAATGGAATATTAATTCATCTACAAGTATAATAATGTTAATTAATATGTATTAATATATAGTATATATTAATATTAATTAATAAGGGTTCACAAATTTTACATATAAATTATACAGAATCACAGTTTGATATATTAGAAATTTTGGAAATAAGAAAAAGTGTTAATAGTAAATTGAATATTATAAATAACCAGGTCCTTTTTACAAATACTTTATTATGATTCATTTTCCATATATAACTTTATATTTTGATTATCTACACTTCGATTTTTAAATTTAATTTTGATAGTGTACATTTCTTATCCTGACGAAGGGGCCATTGGCTGTGAAACATGTTGATTTTTTTCAATAAAAAAGTGATGTAAACAGTTTATTTCTATAAATTGTAATTATATTGTAACTACAAAATAATTTTGCTGTATTGTGTGTGTGATGAAGAAGTACTTTTTTATTGTACACTTCACGTATTCAATAGTATATATCCAAAACAAACATTCATAAACAGTATAAACACACATGCCGTACACTAGGTCAACACGTAACTCACAGTAATTATTTATTATGCTATGATATGTTACTTTAACATATCATTATGTTTTGAGTGCAATTTACGCATGATATATAAATAGAATGTGTAATCCTAACCCCAATATTGAATAAATGAACATTTATAATATTAAAACAACCAGGTAACGAATTTTTTTATTTTTACATCGTAGTCTGGAAATTACAATGGTGCAAGAACTTCAATTTAGACAGCCTAGTTGGACACATTTAATCTACATTTAAAGCGCATTTAATTAATGAATTAATGAAAATATACAGGATAATAAAATCTAATTTTGGAAATCGCTAAACCCGCCGCTTGTCAAACTTCGTTTCCTCTCTTTCCGTACGGAATTATTTAGAGTGCTCCATAACTGCGGTTAATTGAACGGAAAGGACATGACAACACCGTTATAAAAATATATTATTCAGTAGATATAAATATATGCATGTATAATATTATGTTAACATGAAATGTGTACGTTTCAACTTTTAAATTTCAGTACAGAAATATTATTTTGAACAATATAGATCTTCCCGCGCACATGGGGGTAATAAAATCAATATAATTAAAAATGTACTTTGTTTTCACCACTTATATATATTGGAAATATCGACATGTTTGAAGGCCACTAATCCCTTCGTCAGGATACAATGTGTGGTGATATTTGTGTGCTCGTCACCCCAGGCGCGCGGCGCGGAGATGGTGAGGGACGCGAGCACATAAAAACGGGAACGCGCGGGCGCACGGCCTCTTTTACTTCCCGGTTTCTCGCATACTCTAAGTCAGTATCTAGCTACGCTCTGTCGGCAAATTCTATTGGAAATAAACTAAGAGTAAAACTCCCATCCGCGTTTTACTCTACCTAGAATCACCCTCTGCATTCCCTATCGGGAATGCACCACACAATGTGTACTAACAAATTAAAAATCTAAAATCGAAGTATGAACAGTAAAAATATTAAAAAAATAATATATGGGAAATGAATAAATAATTAATTACAAATATGAAAACAAATTTAAAAGATACCTATTTGTAAAAAGGACCTGGTTATTTATAATATAAAATTTACTATAAACACTTTCTTATTTCCGAAATTTCTAATTTATCAAACTGTAATTCTGTATATATGTAAAATTTGTAAACCCTTATTTTTGTTAAAAGAATGATCCGTAAGTCAAAAGGTGATGATAGTGTCAAAAGGTGAAAATTTGAAATAATTATTGCTACTTTTCAAGTGTTCCTTAACATCAAAATTTCTACACTTTTTCCTATATTAAATAATCACAATCATTAAAATTCTCATTTAAAAGTGGGTAAGTGTGTAAAATAAATGTGTATTAATTATATTATATTGAAAACAGCCACTCTCAAGTTTGTACATTTACCAAATAAATTTAATAGAAAAAAAAATTACAAATCAATTTATACACACTCGATTTTTTTAAAGAATCATCTTTATCCTTATTACTTTATATGTATTTTTTAAAATAGTTTTCTATTTAATTTATTTTCATGTTAGTACTTAATTATTATTCATTTACCATGTATTATTTTTTTATTTTTTATTATTAGTATACATTGTAATGTCACTTTAAAATCATTTTACTATTTTTGAATAAGTAATATAATCAGTTTATTACGAGTGGGACTGCAAAGAATTAAAATTGATAACCTCTTATGTTTTTAAAAAAATCACATTTTTACTCTAGATAGGCTGAAACCACTTAAATTATATTTTGATTAATTACTCCACCAAAGCAGAGGAATAAAAAACATTTTTTTTTGTCTCAGACACATTTATCATTGAAATTTATCAAATTTGTAAAATTCTTTTACAAATTGTAATTGTATAATTTGGTTTTTGGTTTGTTGAGGTTGGTAACTGAGATAGTAATTGTTCACCGAATTACAAATATAATAAGCTATCAATCGACATCAGATTCGGACACAAAGCTCATAATTAGGGTTGAAATATAACTTAAAGTCACTATTATAATACTATTATAGTACAACAGAAAAAAAAAATCAAAACTTAAGTATTATATTATGATAGTATGAGCTTCTAGAGGTACAGCCCCTCTCGTCGTCAGAAGGTAGGATCCTTTATTTTATGAAAGCCACTTGCATTAGTATGAGTGATACCCTTTGTAACACGTAAATTGTGTATTGGTATTCTTATTTAAAAGCTACTCCATTGTCCACTTCAGTGTCACGCTGGCAGTCACGCGGAGCTGTTGTTTCTTTGTTTAATCTTTTTTATTTAAAGATACGGTGACTGCAAGATCACGATACGGTAATCACAGACTTTAATCGATTTCATATAAATTAATATGAGGATTCGGAGTCCGATACAGACGACAATAGTTTATCTTTTTGATTAAAATTAATTATAAGATTTTGAAACCATTTATTCACAATTATACCTGCTTATATATTATTTATTTTGAACTAGCTACTACCCATCAAAAACGACGTAGTTTTATTATATATTTCGGCCGCCAGTTAAGCCTGGGAGAAAAGCACTATCTAGAGTAGCATCTTAATATCATGTGATGGACATTATTAAAAAGATAATTATGCTTTTTTGCTTCTTATATATAGCTCATTATTATATTATATGACATTATTGTTATTTGAGCCATCTGGTAGAGTAGGTGACGGACATTGTTACGTAGAGAATTATATATTTTGATTAATGATTAATTCCAATGATATTTGCGATATAGTAGGTAATGGATTAATTTATTACTTTTAATTTTCAATAAACTGAAATATTTTTAAAAAATTCAAATATTGAAAAAAAATCCAATTTAGAGTATTTTATTTAAAAAAGCAGCAAGTTTATGTTTTCATTTAATTTATTAACAATTTTGAAATCATATTAATTTTGTAAATGGAATGAGTTTTTTATATAATACATGTACCTTTGCCTATTTTAGATTTGGAAAATAAAATAAAATTTCTTTTTCTTTTTTGCGTCTGTCATTTACTCAAAAAAATAATGTTGCGAGTTTTTGTAAACGCACTGTTACTCAAGTTACTGTTATGCAAGTAGCTTTCTTAAGGTGAACTTTCCTAAGGTGAGTGCATTTGACACCAGATAGAGTTTTTACTCGGTTGATACGTTCCACAGAATACCGCGTATTAAAACGTGTAAAATGAAGTAAAATAAAGGAAAAAGGGATAAAGGTTTCGTAGTATAAATATTTAATACGGAATATCTAAAAAAAATGCGTTATTGTCTATTATATCAAAATTTTATTTTAAAAAATAAAATATGTTTAAAAACGTATTATACTCAGAGCTTCTCGAGGACATTGATACGATCTGTATTTTTTTACTTTTAAGTACATTTAAATGGCTTAAAAAAAATTTTTTTTCCATCTAATATATTTTTTTACTTTTAAGTTTTAATTTTACCCAGTGTATTAAATCACTTCGTTAGGAAACTGGCGCCATCTTTTGGTAAGCTCATTTACTTATTTTCCATATTAAACTTTGATTAATTATGATGGATTAATTTTGGGGTATAAAAGCTTAGGCAGTAATATCCAAAAAATAAAAAAAGCTTTTGTACGTAGTCGTCGAGGATTACTAATTTAAACTCTACTGAATGAATATTTAATGTATCTATCCCTTCCAATATCATATTTCCTACACATTTATCGGCTTTGTATATTTCCAATAAAAACTTGAGATTCAACAAATGCAGTACATTATGGATTAGTAATCCTCGATGACTGCATTAAATTTTCTTTGGATACTGCTCCCATTGCTTTTATACTTCAAAATTGATTAATTAGTGAATCTGGTAATTGATTCGTGTATCGTGGAGAATACGTTGTGTGCAAAACTTAAGCTCGTTTGGACATTGAGTAAAATATCGACTATAAGATTCCGTCCAGACAAACAGGTGAAGCGAAGACCGCGTAAAAGCATAATTCGGTGTACATTTGCATAGGTTAAAAATGTACACCGGATTCTGTCTTTACACGATTTATTCATAGTATTTTCTGTAGAGGATTGGGCTTTGGAGAACGCGAAGGGTGATTTCGGTCGTAATTTGGAGTGTGAAAAGGAGGGGTGAAGTATTAGGGAACGTGATGTCGTTAACCAGTGTCAGTTGTAGATGTTATCAACATGTACAGTCACCTTGGATAGTAACGAGAATAATTTTTATTTTATGTCTTTTTCGTCAAATATTTTTCTGACATTTTAACTGGGGATGAGCGAGCAGTGCGCAGCGGTGTACTATGAAAATAGATGCAGTGCATTTAAATATGAATACCTCCACAAGCCAGCGGGGCGACGCGATGTCACTAGCGAGTTGGGCGCCTGCCTGGCAAATGAAGTAGTACCTACCTAGCTACGTAAAATAATATTCATTTTCTGGAGGGTGTCGGAGATTATTACTAGGGATTGTGAATCCACAATTGTGTAAAAGGGCGGTCTTTAAAAATATAATTTCTATTTACCAAAGATAGATTTTCATTTGTGTATACTTGTGTGTGAGAACATAATATAAATAACAATAATAAACAACAATAACAATTATATTATCCATTAATAATCGCGTCGTTCACATAATATGAAGGGTGTAACAGAACACTTCCCACAACTTTACAATAGATTCCTGTATAAATTATGAGTCCAAAATGTTACAACAACAATGGTTACGGAGATTTTTCAATTTTTGTAACATTTTTTTCGTAGTTTTTATCATTTTATTTGACATTAATTTTAAGAATATTTTCGACTCATTATTTAGGCAGGCGTCTACCCGTTAAACATTGTGGACTAGCTCTGTCAAATCTTGTATATAGAGGTAAAATAGTACAAATGAAATTTAAAATGAAAAACATTTAAGAAATTATTAATGTATTATAATGTACATGCATAAACGATTTCAACAACTCAAAAATATATCATATATACTTGAAGGATAAAACGCGGTTATTGGAGTTACGCCATGTAAATAGGCACAGCTCCAGGGAGATAAATTGTCTGTGCAAAGGACACCGTCTTTAACAAGTCAATTGAGACTATGTCAGATTCAAAACCACCCAAAATGACAACAAATGACTTACCAGATGGCTGGATCCTGAACTCCTTGCACAGATTGCGGCGATTACTCCCGTGCGATTATTTATTTAAATTTCTTCGATAGGCGAGATGAAATATCTTCGCACTTGTTGGTAGGTATGTTTGCGGCGAAACTCCAATATATGTACACGTGCTGGCGCAGTGGCGTGGTGCACTCGATGATGGTGCACACATTAATTAATTCTCAAAGTAGCAGCGATACTATTATATCACAATATGATAGCGGAATTATTATTTTATGTAAAAGAATGCAGTGCGAAAAAATTGCCGATATCTGAAGATCAAAATGCGAAGTGAAGTGCTGTCATGCTCGTGCGACATCTGTTGTTGCGTCCCAAGCCATCTACCCAGGGGAGAGTCACTCCGGATGGTCTGAGGTCGGACAAACATCGCGATTGACATGACAGACAAAAAAGACAGTAGATAATTCTTTGCACAAACAATACTAATAATTTCAAATTCAGATTATGTTATGTCTTTTCTCAAATTTATACGTAACCTACAGTCGATCCATTAGTCGATTAACGATTGAGATTAGCGATGGCCTTTTAACCGGTCCAATGCCATCCGTGCCGAGCTGCGGTCCGCACGTTCGGGTTCGAGTCTCTCTCCAGCCACTTAATTTCGTTTGTAGCCGTGAATTCCAGGAAGCTACGGACTTATGGGACAGACAGACAACGAAATTGTTGTTTTTAGATTCATATTTCTCAATCTGGTTTATACGTGTGATTCAAATTTAAATTGTCAGTGTTTTCATCAATTCTTATGTAAAACAAACGCGAATCGTTGATACATTCACTATCTTATTAAGTTTTGTACGGAGGTAAGATTAAACCAAGCGATGTCTACTGACCCTCACCGCTGGGTCTCATGTGCCGTTGGTAGTTGGTACACTTACATTTTTCTTAATAAAAATTTATCTTTCAGAAACGTATATTGCACACTCATTCTTCTGATTCAGTACGTTTCAGAGGGTAAGCGTTTTGCACACTAAGATATTGGTGTTTCTGGAAACCGATCGGGATTTTATTATGATAAACTTTGGAGACAGAAATAACAACAATTCGCGTTTACTAAGCGTTATCGTATTTACTAATTATTTCCTACTAGGAAAACAGTAGGTACTACGCGTTCGTTCGTAGCAACCTGGAATGTGCATCTCAAGTGTGGAACCCACACAAAATTACATGCATTGCGAGACTTGAACAGCTACAAAAAAGTTTCTTCGCCACCTCAACACTTATCTTTTGACTCTTATCACGAAGCACTACATACATTTCCACAGCATATAAACTCTGATACATGGAAGAGCACGTGCTGATCTAATATCA
Organism: Agrypnia vestita; assembly: GCA_016648135.1. Taxonomy (NCBI): domain Eukaryota; kingdom Metazoa; phylum Arthropoda; class Insecta; order Trichoptera; family Phryganeidae; genus Agrypnia; species Agrypnia vestita. The sequence goes on from JADDOH010004677.1 coordinate 99,088, forward strand.
TTATTTAAAATACTGCGAGGATATCTCGACTGTCCCAATCATCTATAACTTAATCTCTTTTCAAATTCCCTGCGGACGAACCTGACAGAGCGTGCTCTTCCACGCTGTTCCGAAAACTAGAATATCCCAGACCCAAAATACATTTTTATATCGCACATTAAGTCTTTCAATAATAATTGCATCGATATTGACCCCTTCAATTTAGGTCTTACCGCACTTAAAATAATGCTTTAGATTATATTATGTGCTGTAACAGATCTGAGGAACGTATGTCGCGACGCCAGAAAGAGACTGCATGACAGAGAGAGAATGTATAAAAAGGCGCGTGAATGTCGAGTCGCTCTCTCTTTTACTACCATTGTTATCCAGACCGCATCTTACTGTATAAACGATTGTCTAAACCGTTATTGTTACCAAATAAATACTTACGAGAACAAAGTCTTTACTGGAAGCAACCTCATCCCGAAACAAGAGTATTACATGTGCTATATCCTCTTTGACCAAACACTACGTGTAACCTTCTCTTCCTCCACCTCCAATCTGACTCCTACCTCCTCACCCTTTCCCTCCCATCATACACCCGTGTTACCTGCTATCAAAACTCATTCATTTTTTCATCTATTACCATACTTCTGCTTAAATATTGTTGTTTGATTATTGTAATATATTCTCTTAGCTTTCAAATATTATCTTATCCAATATAGTACTTAATTTAATACGCCTTAAACATTTGTGAATCTTTGTAATTTTTTTATGCAATGTACACTGTACTCTAACATTTTAATTATTGAAACTATTAAGATTCCTTAATTAATTAAATAAATAAACGAAGGGTGTGTAAAGTTTTGAACAGTTTCAAAGTTTGACTTTCATCTCAGCGTATGGGCATAGATTTAACAGTACACTGCACAATAATAGTTTGTTCACACAATACTAGATTTATGTATGTTTGTAGCGTGTAATTTTCAGGTTAATATTCCCTGTTCATTTACTTGAAACCTTAAAATGGGTCTATTTACATTTTGGGGTAAATGCCTTGTTACCTCAAAACTACGCGCGAGGCATTTTCGCCATCCGAAGGCTGCATTAAATACCTAATAATATACGAGTACATAGAAAGGATCAGAGCCAGTTCGCGCCTGCATATGAAACATTGTTATTAATTACGGTAAACTAAAAAACTTTGCATAAAACACACTAATTATTCTTAATGTCAACCAGTTTCCTTATATATGTATCGCCCTTATATATGTATATATGTAACGTCTAACCATATATGTATCGCCGTCAGGACGGACCCATATTTTTATTTATTATTTTGTGCCCGTCCTGAAGAAAAAATAGTGTTTAATTTTCGTTCGCTGCTGTTTGTTTGTGTGTAAGTTTGCTGCATGAGCGCTCGTCACATGCAGCAAACTTACACTTACTGATTCCATATTTACTGGCATACTAAATGTTTTGTGTGCACTCCAAGATCATCTGCTGACAAAGTGGCATTTTTTTAATCGATTATCATTTTTATTTCAATAGAATTCATTAATTACAATTAATAGAAAAAATTCAATATTTTTCTATTTATATGAAATGATATTTTGTAAAGAAAATTCGTTAAATGTAAATTCGTTAAGTTTTTGAACATTTTATGAAATATAAATACGTTCAGTCATGACGACATTGTCATCGACGACATCATAAAAATTACTATTCATCATTAGTTCAATTACAGATTACAGGATGTTACAGGTAGTTACGGACAGACGCACAGATATCTAAATTATTATATTTGATGAGTTATGATTCATCCATGCAACACTTTCTCGTACATGATTTACGCCACCTATGGACGAAGAAGGAAGGACATTACAATTGCAAATAATGCTATAAATTCAATAATATTTGTTGCGTCGGAAATAACAATTCTCGTTTGTGCCCTGACAAAAAAGCGTGAATATTTTAACACTTCCCTTTTCAAAGAAAATCTTTTGTTCGAAAAATAACACTTGTTTTCTACGAAAAGCTCACACACAACACATAATACGACTTTCTGTACTAATGGAATTGAAAATCACAACGAAATCCAAAATATACGTGACAGCTTAAAAGCTATGATAAATTGTAATTGTTTATTCACAGGGTTTAAAAAATTTCGTAATATTTTTTCCGTACAATAAATGTTACACCTAATGTGAAAAGAAACTATGGAACTGTGGAAACATTTAAAAATATACTGATTTCGATTCTAGCTCAGACTTTACCTTACAGTCCGATTCCTAGCAATTACCTATGTGCGAGCATAAAACATACAAAGAAATATTCTTCGTACGCAATTCTATGATACAACACAAGTCCATCTGTATCCATTAGCGAGAGATCGCGATATAATTGGAAACAGAATAAATAGGTCGCTCGTATTTGTTTTTCATTTATATTTTATTTCGTTAACCTTTAAAAGTACACTATACATACAAATGTTAAACAAATTCACAGAACAAAGAATGAAAAAAAAAATAGAAAATGTTGGTTAATAGAAAATATGGTAACAGAATACATAAAAGAATAAAACGTTGAAAAACTGTACAGGAAAAAGAAAAAAAAATAAGTATACAAAAAGTTTTGAAAAAATCAAGTTTGCAGTGCAAGCAAAATCAGACAGTAACACTGATATAAAAAATCCAACTTTTTGAATGTTACATGAACTAAAAAATTTGATTTTCATATATTTGTTTCTGCTAATTTCGAATCTGCTTTCCAAATTTTCTTAGCGCGTAAGGTTTTTTGAGAAAAACGCGTTCGAAATTTCAGGATTGTTATTTTTTTAAAGAATAATATAATCACTGCATTGTAGAAACTAAATGCATTATACATACATAAAAATGTACATACATACAATACGTAAAAATATAGGCCAAATGTAGGTTATTGCAAATCAAAATGAAAATGTAAATTAAAAATGCAAATTAAAGTGTACCACGAAAATGTTCAATCAGTGAACATTGATAATAATGTAAATCATCTGAAAATATGACAGAAAATCACATTGATTACCAATATAATACGTCAATGTTGATTACCATGCATGTGTAATATATTTATCGGCGAATTTAATTTTTACTTTATATTTCCAGACTAGCGTATAAATGTTTTTTTTTAAACAAGCAGACCGTCAACAGGTCATTAATGATCCTAATAGATGGTCATAGAGTAACATTAGAGTGCAGGGTATGATTATTTTGTGAACATTTTGAACATGATATAATTACACAATACACTTTTTACCATTATTATTAAATTAATGAATTAATTAATTAATTATATTAACAATAAATAATGGCTTAATGAAAAAAGTAATTGTAACTAATATTCAGACTAATGCAAATCAATAAATATAATTGTAGAAATGAATACGTAATATACTTTTTATGATAAATAAAAATAAATAATGTCTTATTGACAAAATCAATTGTAAATAATATTAAAAAATATATCGCAAATCAATAAATTCAATTTAGGAATACGTTCTTGATTAGCAATACATAATACACATTATATAAATAAATAATTAATTAACATAATACTATTAATAATAATAATAACACAATACACTTTTTATAAATAAATAAAAAATTAATAATAAAAATGTCTTAATGATTAATAAATTATAAATTATATTCAGATTAATATAAAGACTATCACAAATCAATCAGATACAATTAAGAAATGATTTCAAGATTAACATGTTTACGGCGAGTGCACGGGTTCCAAGGTCAACACCGTTTGTCTATGACGAACATGTATTACACACTCAAGCGATCGTCAACCAAGTTTATCAATATTTCACTTTTGAACTGAGCCTGTGTCATAAAGAATATACGTATATCAAGGTTGCCGTCTCGTTATAGTGGTTAATTATTCTAGGTAGAGGAGAGAAATAGCCTAGATTGATGTTATAAAATTTAGAGTGAAAAAGGCTTGGAGATCTCATTGATCGCGCAGAGATGTTTATGTATTAGGTCCTTACATATGAAATTGGCGTTTAGTACGGGAGGAACATAAAGCCGATTTTTTTTTATTATAATATATTTATTTAATCAAAGTATGTACCATTGCTATCTATACACTTTTGCCATCTCATAGGTAGTTCATCGATCCCTTTACTAAAAAACCCATTCGGACGGGAATCAATAAAATCTTTGAAGGCGGTTTGGACTGCCCCATCGGAGTTGAATTTTTTCCTTTGCAAGAAGTTATCCAAATTTCGAAAAAAATGGTAATCTGTTGAGGCAAGGTTCGGAGAGTACGGTGGATGTCTTAGACATTCCAATTGAAGCTCCTCTAATTTGGTAGCCGTCTGTTGTGCAGTGTGTGGTCTAGCGTTATCATGAAGCAGCAGTGGCCTAGAGCGATTAACCAGCCTCGGTTGTTTAGCAGCTAGCTTTTCATCATGGTTTGCAGTTGCTGACAATAGACATCTGCCGTAATCGTCTGGCCAGATTTAAGAAAGCTGTAGTGAACGACACCAGCACTAGTCCACCAAACGCTCACAAGTAACTTTTTTGGAGTCAATTTTCGCTTGGGCATGGTTTGGCTGGTTCGGCAGGGTTCAGCCATTGCGATGAGCACTTCCGATTATCGTACAGGATCCACTTTTCATCACAGGTAATGATTCGATTTAAATCCCTTCATTATTGTGCCGGTTGAGTAATGCAACGCAGCAGTCAACGCGCGTTTGTTGATTTGCTTCACTCAATTCGTGAGGTACCCACCTTTCAAGCTTTTTCCCCTTACCAATTTGCTTCAAGTGGATTAAAACAGTTTTATCACTAACACCGCAGCCTGCAGCTAACTCGGATGTGGTTTGCGATGGATCCGCTTCCACAATAGCCTTCAAGTCTTCATTATCAACTTTGGTGTCCGGCCGTCCACGGGGCTTGTTCTGCAGGTCGAAATTTCCAGAACGAAAACGTTGAACCAAAAACGCACTGTGTTTTCTTTTGCGGCACCGTCGTCATACACATCATTAATCCTTCGAGCCGTTTCTGCAGTACTGGTGCCACGATGGAACTCGTACTCGTAAATAACGCGATATTTCAAGTTTTTCATTTTGTAAACTGAGTGACGCAAAGAAAAAAACAATTGAGGAAAAAACAAATGAATTATAATTTTCAAAACACAAATACATGAGTAAATAGCTGTATAAATTTGGATTTGGAATTCTTAACCAAAGAGAAGATATTTGAGATCAAATTTGCCAGTACGGCAAAACGCCAATTTCATATGTAAGGACCTAATATATTTGCGATAGTATTGAAGGGGTGTCTAATTTGTTATCGACTATTTTGTAGAGATTCATGTGTGTATTGTACGTATCTGTTATATATTCGCATCCGGTAGGTATTGGTGATTACTGAAGCATACTTTTACGTTATTTTATAACGTTCTCTTAAGAACTTGTGACATTCTTTATCGATTAAATAAAAAAGAACATCATTAATGATAAATATTGAAGACTCAGACTTCGCAGCCTTAGAAATGAATTACATTATTCGAATATTCTAGTCATCCTATTTCTGGCAATTACACTTACTTTATTTAAATTGGGTTCATCTTCTAGTAGGGGAAAATATGTTTCGAAACAAACCTTGTTTGTCTAATGATTTAATTCCTTTAATCTGGCAGAAAATTTATGTGCGATCCTAACGAGAACAGACCTGTGAAGGTCGTAAATTGTAATTGAGTTAGTTAATTTCGACAAGTTAATTTGGCCGAATCTTCGGATAACTGATCAAATCGTTTGACCTTTGAATAACATGGAAGTCGCGCATGTAATTCAGAAGAAACCATGCCTGAACGATTTAAAAGAAAAACACTTTGTGATTGAGATCACGTCTCATGTCTATTCATCGTGTGTCCATGGATCTTTAATCATTAAATGATTAATGGACTTTATAAGTGAAGGAGCTTAAGAATGCCAAAATTAAGATGGAGTGACAAAGTCCTCAAAGATATCTCTGCCTTAGAGCTTCGGAACTGGAGAGAACTGGCACTAAACCGAGATGAGTGGAGGAAAATTATTGAGTAGGCCAAGACCCAGCAAGGGTTGTAGTGCCAAGAGAGTGATGATGATGATAATATTTTTATGTGTGAACACAATTACAGGATTTGGTCCACAGGGGGATAATTATTAATTAATAATTATTAATAATTTAATGAGGTATAACTATCCCTCTTTGGACAAAAACCAGTAATTGTGTTCTCAAAACATATATAAAATATACAATATATAACATAAAAAAAAATATTGTATAATTTATACTGGTCTATAAAAGGAATTAACAAATTGAGAATAATAATTTTCTGGCGTATTCTAGTGTATATTTTAAATAATTCGAAAGAATATCACATATATTAATGGAGCATGTCCCTGATTTTCTACGGGATAAGTGCACAATATGGGTTGTGAGCTATTTTTAATATTAACACACTTTCCCGTATAATTGAGTGTCCTGATTCCAAAAATGACATAAAATAACCTTGCTCGCAAGTAAACGAGTAATTACAATTTAAAAGATCATAGATAATTATTCCCTTAATAATTTTTGACAGGTCAGCCATTCTTTCTGTACGAAACTCGAGTCATAGACAACGTAATATTTTATTCAAAGATAAAAGAGAATTAACGTACATATATTGGAAACATAGAAAATTTATTATTTAAGTGTTTTATAAGAAAAATTAATAAAAATTAAAGCAAAGGGTCATCATATCGATCAAAAATAGTAATACATAGATCATGGTGGCAAGGCAGTCGTGGGGGCGTTCCACAGGTTTGTGCCCCCGAATACTCGCCTGCTACGGCCAGTCAGAGTTTTACCTCGTTGTGTTACGGTTTGGTGGCGAGGCAGTCGTGGGGGCGTTCCACAGGTTTGTGCCCCCGAATACTCGCCTGCTACGGCCAGTCAGAGTTTTACCTCGTTGTGTTACGGTTTGGTGGCGAGGCAGTCGTGGGGGCGTTCCACAGGTTTGTGCCCCCGAATACTCGCCTGCTACGGCCAGTCAGAGTTTTACCTCGTTGTGTTACAGTTTGGTGGCGAGGCAGTCGTGGGGGCGTTCCACAGGTTTGTGCCCCCGAACACTCGCCTGCTACGGCCAGTCAGAGTTTTACCTCGTTGTGTTACGGTTTGGTGGCGAGGCAGTCGTGGGGGCGTTCCACAGGTTTGTGGAACGCGGTTTGTCAATGATACAAATACTTATTCATAGATAAGTGTAAAAATACAGTTAAAATGGATGATCCAGGCTGATCTGTCAAACATATATTAAGGGAATAATTTCGATATTTTAAATTGTAACTACTCGTTTATTAGTTGCGAGCTTTTTATCTGTATTTGTATTCCACTTAGATAAATTGAAAAAAGATTTTTTGCGCTCCGAAACCACAGTATAGTAAAGATAGAGTATTACGTCTTCATACAAACAGCCGAAACGACGCCCTTCGAAATCTCGGTATACTTCGGTCTGCGCGGTCGCCGCAGGGCTGCACTAACGTACGGACACAAGCAGTGTGAGACGCTCCCGCGCATTAATTTACGTCAATTTATGGCACCCCAAATCCCAAAGAGTCAGTCAATGAGCAGCCCTGGTGCGTGTTTAATTACCAAGCGGCCACTGCCGCTATTTCAAGGACACTGCCGAGACAACAAACTGTATACTTTACTATACTGTGCCGAATCTCTCCGTCATCCACCTTACTCACCTAACCTTGCGTCTACTAATTTCCTTTATTTATTTTTTTTTTACACGGAAAAAATTTCAACTCTGATGAGGTGATAAAAAATGCTTCATTCAAAGAATTCTATAGTATTCTAGTAATTCTATAGCGATTCTATAGTACAGGATTTCTATAGTAAAGACCTCAATGAACTTCCATTAAAATGGAAAAAGCGCCTCGGCAACGGTGGCCAATACTTTGACTAATTAAATATATACTTTTTATAAAGAAATGTTTGAATTTTTCTATATAAAACGGCAATTTCATAGGTAAGAACCTAATAATGATATGCGTGCCAGAGGGGCGCCACGTCCTCACCAACCAATCTATTACAAGTACTCCAGTTACCATGTCTCGTACCCATGCATCAACAATTTCGAACCATGTTCGCCGAGCAAATAACCGGTCCCAGTCCGACAAATGCCAAACGGCCGTACCAACAAGTGTAAACACATACCCCGCTGCGCCAACTCTAGAGCTCAAGGGCGTACCTAGGTATGACGCACAAGTACGTTACGTCAAAGAGGTTATTAAAAAGAGATAATGTTTCCCTGTACATACAAAAGAAGAAGGCCTAAGTACAGGAACGGGATTCTTCGGCAACATTCGGCAGATCTCAAATTAACCGAATGTAAAGGGCGTTTTTTGCCGTATCACTTTTTTTTATCAATTTTTGCAAAACGACTAATTTTAAAATTTTATTTTATTTCACTAATTTTCACAGAACCTTACCGAATCTACTGCCGACGTCTCCGTGCCAATCTCACGTCACCGTCGGTATTTCAACTCCAGCATTATAAACTCTTTAGGTTACCTACGTATTTTACGAATTTTTAACACGCCGAGCCCAAAAGGTCCGTCATCACTATCCTAAGTAGTCTTTTGTGTTTTGCCTTTCTCAAAATTCAGCGAACAGAAGATACGATAAAACATACGCGTGCCTTAAAATTTTCTGGTCGCGATTTTGTAACTTACAAAATAGCCACGTCATGCGTACGATCATTTTGTACATTAAAAAAAGGAGTTTTGATCAGCACAATAAGTATAAATACTAAAAGTAATTGTTTCGTTGCATGAAATATTATTTTTCCTATGTCACCAAATTAAATTTCCCGCATATGTGTATTGGTATTTAAAAGGGTTTACTTCATTTAAACAAGACCAAGAACTCCTGGAAGACTCCATGCTCCAAAATCGGAACGGAAATATGAAAGCGACACCTAGAATCGAAGAAAATACAGCCTGAGAATGAGAAGAGGGGACCTCAACAGCCTACCAGGCAACGATTTGGGACAGTGCCTGGAAGAAGAAGAAGACTCCATTTTACAGGAGAATTAATAAATTTATGTTTTTAATTTAAATTTAGGACAAAAATCTTGTACACAGTGGTGCATCTTCCACCCCGTCGTTCTATTTATACTCTAAATACTTTGTTTCTAAATTAATATAAATATTCCATGTTTCGAAGGGACTGTTATGGGGTTAATCTAAACAAATGTATGAGTTCATTGACCTGGGAGGCGAAAGGGTAAAGATTCATCTCTTAGTCTTCATATTAGATAGATCTTGGGTTTAAATGTAAACTATACGTTCATCGACCTGAATGGATAGGAATATGAATACGAAAGGGATTTGTATCGATTTAATCCAATTTGAAAGGCTAGTATTAAAATGGTAGCGGAGATATGCAGCGCCTTATTTCAAAACCCCCTAAAACAATTTTCGGATAATTTGAGTAATTATGCAGTTTTGTAGATTTTTTGGTAAGCAGGGTGCGTGGCATATTGACACTTAAATCCGTTGATTTTGCATGTTCAAAATCACAATTTATTTCAAAACACATAAAGTATAAGTTTCTAATCCCTCTAAAATGAAATCAACCAATCATAATGCTTGTTGATGATCACGTGATCTAAAATATCGTATGGCTGCCAGAATTTTACATTCTAAGTAAATTGGCGTTTTTGTGTCGATTATTTTACAGGTTTTGTTTTATAAAATATGAGAGTTGACCGAGTAAATACGCCAATAAATATATTCCTAATGAAGCAAGGAAACATTTAGGCTAACAAAACAAGGAAAAATAATGTAGAGAATAGAGTGAATATTAATTAGTTCATATATTTTGACTTTCTTAACACAAGACCCAATGGCGTGTCGTGACAGCTTGAGAATTTTAATTTGTTTGAATCCGCTTAGTAAGAAAAAACTTTTTTTTTTCCAAATTAAATTTTTAAGATAAAATTAAATAAATTCTCAGAAAATTTTTTTTTCCTTTAAATTTTGACAAAACAATCACCACCCTACGCTTTTAATTCAGCAAATTAAATTTCCTACACAGGTGTATTGTGGGAAGTTTAATTTTTTAATAGGGAATTTTCACTTTTTTTTTAAAAATAATCTTTACTTTAGTCAAGAAAATACGTCTACAAAAAAAAATTGCATATGTTAAGAGTATAAAAATGATTTTGAATTTATACATTTTAAATTCCCGCCAAAACTCGTCATTTCACTAGCACGAGTACGTGCGTCACAATTGTATGGTAACTACATTAAACACGCCAGTTGAACGTAACGACCAATCATGTGCGTTTTAATAAAATCGCATTTTTAAAGATTTTTATTATAAAATGAATGAAAACATTACCCCACATTATCTATACTGATTCACAGTGTATAATTAATATTTATGAATCTATTTCACATATTTTCTTCGGTATTTGTAAAATGTGAAATTTCCCTGTTGTGGACGTATTGGCAGCAGGATTTGTAAGCAGAGATTGACATCCTGACATCTGTTGGAAGTAGTGCACAACAACTATTTTATTCAGTTGTTGTCCACTGTTCCCACTTAGTATCACTAAGTATATGTAGATGTCGCTATACATTCCATATTCTAAATGGTAAAATATCAAAAATGCAATAGTATCTAGTATCACTAAGTATATGTAGATGTCGCTATACATTCCATATTCTAAATGGTAAAATATCAACAATGCAATAGGATAGATGTCGATATGTTACACTTGCGTGTCGTATCCCTGCTAACATTTAGATATTTAGAATTTATTTGAACTAGAATATCGATAAAAATACATAAGATAAACACATCAGATAAACACATAAGATAAACACTTACTTATTTTGTTTCAAACCATTCAAGTCGATGAACTTATTGTTTACATTAGTCCCATAGTCCCTAGGTTGGAGGACATATGAAGACAAAGAGATGAATCTTTAACATTTAGCCTGTCTAGCCTTTAAGGCCAATGAACTCAGTAAATTGTTTATATTAACATCATAAATATCCCATTGGGAACAAAGAAATATAGTATAAATAGTACGAAGGGGTCTAAGATGCATCACATGCACATGTTTCTGATTTCTGTTGTGTACCTACCTACCTACCTAAAGTTCTTCTCAAATAAATTTATTAATTTTCCTGTTGAAGTGTTTAACTAGTGTAAAACTCTTTTAAATACTGATGCACCTGTGCGGGAAATTTAATTTGCATTAATAAACCAAAATATAAATTTGATACCTAGATACCTGCCCAATAGTTAATAAATAAATTATAATGTAGTAGGTAGGTATATAAATGTTTTTATACGGATTGCGGTTCCTGCAATGACGGTTTAAATAGATATTGATTAATATTATAAATATGATTGTTATAATATATGATACTGTGTTATAAATAGGTACATACTTGAGTATTCTATTCTAGGCATTGATTTTTATATAGAAAATAGGCGTATCGGTTTATTAATGAATGTTTTATTAAAAAATATATTTCTCTGCATTTTGGGTGATTTTTTTTTATTTGACTAATCAACCAATAATATGTAGGTACAGTAGCCGGCAAACATCTTGAAATTTTACGGCGTAGTGGGGGAAGTTTGCGCATCTACCTTTCCACCAAAGAGACCCAAATTTCGTCTTCTGCGCATTCCCCCACCACGTCAAAGAATTTCAAGAAGTTTGCCGGCAACTGTAACAAACTTATAAATAGGTAGGTACATTAAAAATTTTAAAATTGATCATTTAAAATTAAATAAAGGGAAAGGGCGTGTGTAAGTAAGTCACTTAAAATTAGGGTTGCATCCGATACCGACATATCGGCGAAATCGTGGATTTTCCGATATATCGGAATGTGCCGATAATACCGATACACCCAATAATGTCTACAATTTATGTAATAAACTGTAGATACGTTACAAGCTTGAAATTTTGGCAACTCAAAAGTATGGTGGATTGCCTTACTTGCGTTCGTTATCGAACGGACCTTCTTTGTGATCGGGCGCGACGCTACGCCGAAAAAAGTCCCGGGGAAAAAGGAACAGAGTATCGTACACTATTGTACGAATGAGTATCTTATTTTAGTCACCGTGACTTCAAAATATCTGATTTTTCTGACTACACGCAGAGCGTTTGTGAAATAAGTGTGCCGTGATTTGTTGTCTCTTTCAATAAAATATTTTCTACATATGAAAGCCGGCTGGTATGGACTTTCATAATAAAATTAATTGAATGCATGTTTAGCTGTAATTTTGGCAACAAGATTCGAAAACTTTACAATAATTTGACTCTTTAGACAGCAAAAACGTGAATCATATACTATGGCCTATAGCGCGGCACAATTTGTCTAGGCTCAGGAAATCCCCGCGTTTCATTATTTCATTTCACATACGGAATACGTGTCGCCTCAATATTCCTACTATTCTCAAACTAAGCCAAAAGTCTGTGCTATGAAAATATGACTAAATTGCTGGTGTCCTGGAATGGGTCTCGAACAACCGACTACCAGATCACTAAGCGAGCGTCACGACCACTGCACCAACAAGCTACTCATATAATAATCTGAACGTAATGTTCTGTTAAATAATAATTTATAAAATTTCATGATAAGGTAGGTAAATATTCTAAATAAATATTATACAAGTAATTTCTGTCTCTAATCTAAATCTTTTTACACCTTTTGAAATCTTCACTGTCCGCATCGGTATTCGTATCGGTATCGTCAATAGTTTTTTTATGAATAACGGTATTGGTATCGCCAATAGTTTTTTTATGAATAACGGTATTGGTATCGTCAATAGTTTTTTTATGAATAACGGTATTGGTATCGTCAATAGTTTTTTTATGAATAACGGTATTGGTATCGTCAATAGTTTTTTTATGAATAACGGTATTGGTATCGTCAATAGTTTTTTATGAATATCGGTATTGGTATCGTCAATAGTTTTTTATGAATATCGGTATTGGTATCGTCAGTAGTTTTTTATGAATATCGGTATTGGTATCGTATCGACGAAAGTGCGTATCGATGCAGCCCTACTTAAAATAACACTGCGTCTATTTAAATGTTCCAAAAATTTTAATTTTTTAATCTAATCGAATCACTTTGCTTTAAAACTGTTTGCTGCTTTTTGCATTCGTTGCATAAATGTTTAGGTAAATATAAAATGAAGGAGAAATGTGCACCTCGATCACTACTGGAAGGGATATCCGGGTTTATTAAAAGAGGGCATTCTTGATAATATATAATAATATCGTTTTCTAAATCATTAAGTTCATTCTACCTTATGTTTATTACATATTCTAGGTAAAGTGTTATAAAATATTCAGTTTGTTTTGTACGACATTATTGCACTCTTGAAAAAATCTAATTTTAATATTAAATTTAATTTTAATGTAGATGCATTTAGTAGGTATTTGATATCGTTATTCGGGATGAGAATCGAATAATATATAACAGAATATTTATCATCGGAATAAAAAATAAACATATACGTACGTAAGTTTTTTACAAAGAACTATTTTGACTACGTTTTTGGAAATAAAAGTAAAGATTTATTTTTACCACGGACTGCAATATTTTTCAAAAATATGGGAAACCAAAAAAAAATTAAATCATTTCTTGTTTTTTGTTAATTTGGAAAGTTTTTAAGTACCTAAGTAAATACCTACTTGTTATTGGATTTTAAATCCCAATCATAAAAATGCTAACATGTAGCAAGCTTAAAAATTTATGTGTTCGACATTTAAAAAAGCCGCCACATTGACGGTGAAAACTGTAATCAATTCTAGGTTTTATTAACCCGTTTATGCATAATTATATAATTAAGGTGGAATTTTTTATTCATCAGGAAAGAGAATTACGACATCTGTTGTGTTATTAGCGCGCTACGAGAAATCATCAAAAATCATATACAAATTTTATTTCCTGTAATATATAAAATTAAAGATAACCAGCACATTAAAAATACGAAAATATGTAGGGTACGTTGCCAATACTCGTTTGTGGAATAAATGTTTAGAACTAACTGTCTTTTGTCAACACTTATACCGGCTGATTGTAGATTTTATCTTTTAAAAATATTGCTTTTGCTTTTGCTTAAAATTATTGGAGTAATTTAAGAATATAAAATACAATATTAAGATAAATTAAAAATAAAGTTTTTATTATACTCCCTTTCTTTGTAAAATATAAGAACAATTAAAGACGAATTAAAACATATAACATAACACTAAACTTACAATAATTTAATATATTTCTAAAATGTCAGATGTTTTGAGCTTTGATAAGACACTTCATGCTTTGAAGATTAAATTCTAAAAACATTTGTCAGTCAATTTAGATTTTCGACATTCGTAGTGAAGTACCTGTTATGTATACTGACAAACCAATAAAATTTCTAAAAATCCAAAATTATACTAAAATTTTTAAATTTTTTTAACGAAAATTTGATAGATCTTCTTGATCTTCGCCACGAGTCTACTTGCTAAGTTTCAGCTCGATTGGATCACGAGAAAAGTGTTAAAAATCGATCCAAAGTTTTTTCGACGGCAAGCCGGCAAGCAAGCAGACGCCACGAGTTAAAGAAAGGAATTAATAACCGTACATCTTATTACTATAATCTCGCAGTTTTCTTGATAATTTGAATAATATATACTTTTAATTGTAGTTTTATAATATACTTGTGAAATAATAAAATAAAAATTCTACTACTTATAAAATCAATAATTTTAGCATGTTTTGTTAATTTTATAACAAAAAAATAAATTGGATTAATCAAATAAAAAAATGTACAAAAATATTTGGTTACCATCGGGATGAGTATTTGGTGTTTTCAATATTTCTTTTTTAAATTATGTTTTATTATATATTACCAGAATTATCCAATTTAAGGTAATCCGAGAGCCGCATCAAAAAAGGTCAACCGAAAGGTCACATCCTAAATAACACCTATACCAGGAAGTAAAAATATATTATAAGAATTATTTTGAGTCCGTTTACTTCAATTACTATAACACTTCTAATAGTAATGCAGACTATACAGGTGTCTCGTAGCTAGTAGCAAATACTTTAGGGGAGTCTTCTTCATTTTGATTTTGATTATTGATCATCATCGATTTTGAATAGAAAATATTCTTTACACTTGTGTAAGGCGAAATGCCGACAGAAATCTTACATAAGTGTAAAGAATATGTTACGCAGATAAGCGACATGAAATTTTGCCTTTCTTTTTTATATGCAATGTTAACCGTAGCCCGGGTTCCAGATTTAGTTTAAATAAGTTTTTTGCGGGAAGGTAGAGTCCATTCACTTTAGATGAGCCACTTACATTAGTGTGAGTAACAGTATGTTTACAAAATCTCGTAACATTTTTTTTTTGAGTAAATGACAACGCAAAAAATGAATATAAATATTATTGAAGTTGGTTTAAAAAAAGAATACAATTTCACAATTTACGTATTACAAATTATATATATTACTCACACTAATGCAAGTGGCTCATCTAAAGTGAACGGACTCTACCATAGTTTTGCAGAGCTTCTAAATAATAACAATGTTTCCATTTGATCCAGGCAGAAGGCTTGATGAGATGTCCGGAAGAATAGTGTAAAGTGTAAAGTGACATTAATCTCTTCAGTGTTGTAAAATGCAACTAAGAAATAATTGGTTCAAATCTGCACAATTGTTCATGCATACGACTATTTTATTTTTTGGATACCACTACATAAGTGATAGATAATATAATAATAATAAGTTTAAGAAAAATGTATATAAGAATTTATAAAAATTTAATTTACTTACATGTTTCAAAATTTCTCAAAGGCAAAAGAACTCAAGTTAATAAATATTATCTACTTATTTAAATGAAAATAGTTTGGTTTCTGTGTCAATGAAAACATGGAGAAAAAAATAATATGAAACATTTAAGCCACTAAAGTGCAATAAATGCACCTTTTAAAAGTAGGCAAACTCGTCCCAATTATAATAATTTCGTTGTCTGTCTGTCCGTCAGTCCGTCTGTCTGTCTGTCTTGCCTGTCTGCCCGCAACTTCTTTATAGAATTGTTTTTAGATTTTTTTTATGATTTTTTTTTCTAAAAATATTTTTTAAGAAATATTTTTTTTTCTTTCATTAATTTATATGTAATGACGGCGGGTGTTTTAAGATTTAATTTATTATTTTAATTATTTTTATATTTTATTTATTTTTTTATTAATATGGAATATTTACAAGTTCACAATTTCAATAACACAACAAAATCTTGAATTATTTAAACTAGAACTCAATTATGAATGACTCCTGTATATTAACAATATAATTTCAAATCCTAAAACGCTAAGCTAATCAACAATGAGGCAGAAAAATAAACAAAAAAGTGAATAACGAAATACGAAAAATAATAAGCTCATAATAATAAATACAAATAACTTTTAAAGCAAAACTCTCCCAAACATCGCATTATTAATAGTATTTGAACTCAAATTGAATATATCAATACTTGCGCGGTTCACTAGCTCGTTACGACCTACTTGCTCGTAAAGTTAAGGTTATTAATTATTGTTCAATTAGCTGTAACCCGTTAAAAATGACGTCACTTTTATGTGATAACTGCGGTTCCTAAAGAATAAGTATTTACTTTGTTATAGCCATGAAATAGTTATAACGACTTAGTAATAACGACTAATAGACACCCGTGAAATAGTCCCTAATAACGACTTTTATCAAAATATTTTAACATCCTTTTTTGTATTTCCCCTCCCGGCAGCTAATGGTACTATTTTAAGATTGTTCTGGGCGGAACATGAGATTGTTCGCGTCTTTGCTAAGCCCTATTATATATATATAGTATCCTTTCGTCGATCCACGGAGACTTAACACGCGTAAGGCGTCTGATACACATGCTTATTTAGTGGAACGTGAGCATGCGCAGTATCGTCTTTGACAGTGGCATGCTTATTAGTGGCATGTGTGTACGCACATTGCTAGAAATGAGCATGCCACTGTCATTCACCCTAGAGAAAGGGTATCTTTGGAGCATGTGTGAACAGACTTGCTTATTTATGAGCATGCTTATGTCATTCGCGGGCTTCGCGGCTAGTATTATCAATGCGATCTTCTCAGGCTTCTCAATCCGCGACAGATGAAACAAATATGGCGCGTTGGGGAGATGATAAAACATTACTTTTCGTGACTTATTATAGGAATCACGAATGTCTGTGGAATACTCGGTCACCGTTGTGTAAAAATAATATAGTGAGAAATAATGTTTACGAAACTTTATTAATAGGCATGATTGATTCAAATCTTACAATAAAAATTATATAAACTAAAATCAAAAATGTGCGGATGGAAACTCGGGAACTTTTTTGATTTATTGGTTGACTTGAATTTTCTATTTCAGTTTGCAAAGTTTCCATTTTGAACAAGAGCGTCTCTATTCTATGACAAGAGCATGCCACTAATAAGCATGTGTGTTTGATTGGTAGCTTTGGGCATGCTTATTTATGAGCATGCCACTAATAAGCCATGCCAGTAATGAGCAAGTGTGTACAGTTGTTAGGGCATGCTTATTAGTGGCATGCTCATTAGCATGCCAGTAAAGAAGCATGTGTATCTGTACCTTAAAGAAGCCGGCAAACATCACGAAATTCTACGGCGTAGTGGGGGGAAGTTTACGCATCTACCTTTTCACCAAAGAGACCCAAATTTCGTCTTCTGCGCATTCCCCCACCACGTCAAAGAATTTCAAGAAGTTTGCCGGCAACTGTAAAGTGGCCGGTTCGGATTTGCTGGCCCTGTGCATAGGGTGGTAGTGAGAGGGTTTCGATTAAGTCAAATGACGTCACAGGTCACAGGTGAGGCGAGGCCACTGTCGTTCCGTTAAAATACGTAGGCTTAAATAATCTATTTTCAGTCACTCATTGACGGATTTAAAATTTATTTTCACTGGTTTATTAGTTTTAATTTGCATTTTTATTTTTTTAAGTTAAAATAGTATTATGATGAAACATGATGAAACTTCTCTATTGACTCTGCTTTCAAGGTGGGGATGCTTTGTCACCGCTTCGTATAGTATATTTCATTTAAGAAAGACAACTGAATTAGTAGGTATGTGTTAGCCGTGTGTACGACGCACATTATCTCGTCGTGTTGGTGTTTACGGGTATGATTACCAACACATCAAAACAATGTGTCTCGTACGCACGGCTTACACACACTAATTCGATTGTCTTTCTTAAATGGAGAGAGGTCTACATTGTGGTTAAATATTACCAATGTTACTTTATCTTGGTTCAATTAAACCAAAAAATGTTCCTAAGATTGGTCTGCACCAAGCACTCAATCTCTCCACTCCTCTCTGTCAGCCGCCAGCCTCTTCATTTCTTGGTAGGCGCTACAGGTCATCTCCGCTAACCTGGTCTATGTAGCTTGATCTCTGGCGGCCTCTACGATTATTGCCTTCAATATTGCCCGCAACGATGAAAAAAGCAGGCCTGGATGCCTTATTGTGTGGCCCATCCAATTCACTAAAAATGTTAATGGATATTTAACAATATTTGATTAAATTTATTTTAGGTAGCTTCTTTGTCAGCGACCGCTATCGCTCCGCCAAAAGCATACTGAAGATGAAGAACAACATGAACAACAATCATCACGAATACATTTTGATTTATATTTACTATAATTATAATCCAACGTCTTACAAATGTCAGAAATATTGAAAAAAATGCATACTTTGATATTGCCTAACTCTTTAACTATTGATGGTACGGTTGTTTGAACTTTTCGACTCATAATCAAGACAGCAAGAC
The DNA here is from genome assembly GCA_016648135.1 of Agrypnia vestita. NCBI lineage: Eukaryota > Metazoa > Arthropoda > Insecta > Trichoptera > Phryganeidae > Agrypnia > Agrypnia vestita. The sequence continues at coordinate 117,965 of JADDOH010004677.1, forward strand.
AAGTAAAACATTGTGGACTAGCTCTGATACGCCCTGTATTATTCTACAACCGGGATCAGATTACAAAGCAGTATAGCTGCACGATCGTACCTTGAGCGATATTAGAACGGGGTTTAATGCAAGTTTTCGAAACTTTTAGAAAATCGCTTCCAAGAATGTAATTCTACGCGCAAACGACTTTCTGACATTACGTTGTAAAAGGTAAATCTACATTAAGGGGGGGGTAAGGTTTTCAACTTTTTTTTTTCGCATTTTATTTTTAATTTTTTAAGTGAATGTATAACATCGCAAGAATATTATGTCAAAATTTCAAGTCAATCGGAGCAAAATTGACGAAATTATGAACATTTGAGCGATACTCAGACTGATTTTCTATACCTGCTCGGGCAGCTAAAAGACGCGCTAACCTGAGGACTGCCAGACGTGCTATTGTATTGGAAGAGTTTTGCATAGACAAGGACAAAAATATGCTGATGATGAAAGCTCTTTGCTGTGTGAACACGGCATCAACGATTATGTGTAAGTATAAAATAAGTGTTGAGTTTTATTTTGAATTTTACAGTATGCAAAACTTTAAAGCGTTTTCCCCACATCTCACGTTTTCAAAGTCGGTGTCCATCATAACTTCAAAACTACTGCACCGATCCTTTTGAAATTTTGAACACTATTTCTGTACATAATTTACTAGGTAACGCTGGAGACTTTTTTTCAAATATGTTATTAATTTTTATTTTTTAATAACAAATTAGTCGATATTTTTCGCAAAAAATCGCGTTTTTCCATTCAAAATGTTCCAAAAAATTGAAAAATTGAAATTTCAAAAAACCCTCCCAGCGTTACCGGACTTGTCTCGAAAACCTATTATCTAACGAATGAACTTTGATTTTTTGATTTCAGATGATCTAGCACCAAGTTATGATGGACACCGCAATTCTACTTTTTTCCGAGACACGTCCGAATAATTGCTGCCATTGCCGTATTTTTTAATATTTATACTTGAAAATTTTACACAATATTCTTCAAATATCATACTTTAATGTATATTGGTTTTAATAACGAGATTTTAACTGTGTCGTAACAAAAAATTCACAAAAACATGCCTTTTTTTGTACGAATTAACCTTACCCCCCCTTAATTACAGACGGTACAAGTGTTTCAATAGCAAAAGGGAATCAAGCTAAATGTCTTAGTATCAAAGTTGCATTTTATTGTAAAATTTTCACACATTTATGCTAAGAAAATCTATTTTTTCGGTGGGACCAATTGATCTTTGAAAATGTGTAGCTTTATCAAGTTTACTATTTAAGTCAACATTTACACATCTACACACTCATTTGGAAATTGATTAAGAGGGATTGATTAAGACCATTTGAATGGCCGGTTCTTCAGGTATTAAGAACATTCTCTAGGTTCGTTTCTTATGTATGTGTCGCCGCACACACAAGTTAGTCAGTTATCCCGGTCGAATGTTTGCGAAAAGTGCCCAAGTATTTGAAAAATGTGAATTTTATATTGAGTATAGTAATTATTTGTGTGAATAATAATGTATTTATTATTTCGTTAGTTATAGACATTTTAAAAGTAGTTTAGTTAAACTATCAAACATTTGGTATGAGACCAACTTGAAAATCTAAATCTTGAAAAAAAAAGATTTTCTATATATTCCTAAGTCAATAAGCTGATAGATACAATTAGTAAAGAGGATTTTTTTAGATTACCAAATTAATCCATTATAAAAGTTGTTTAGTTAGATAGTAAACCACCCGACCTGTTCAGGACTTAAGACTTCCTTTATTGAGTAAGATCCTGTAAATAATAAAAATAGTTTGGAGCAACGTGGGATAAATTAAACATTTTTATTGCAATTTCGAGGCCGCTTATTGATTGATTTAAGTTGGCTTTTTGCGTTTCGCATTTGTTATACTCTTATTTTCATCCATCTTCCGCTTAGTAATTTTTTCAATCTCCTTTTTTTGATCGCTTCGTACGTGAGAATGTACCTAATCAGGTTCCTTAATTTCAAGTTGCTTATCTAATCTGAAGTCAATTATTTCTGGCAGTGAACAATCAAAGTAAAACATTTTTAATTTTTGTTCTACTTTTTAACTTACTCCGAAACTTTTTATCATCCACTATCAGTTATATTTTCATGTCCACGTCCGTCCAAACTGCAAGTATGCACGTTTTTCTTCGTGTGTAAGCTGTAAAAATATAGGCTGGACGAATTGTAGATTATAGAAGTAGGATTTTTAGAAATTGATATTTGAGAAAAAAATTTACAGTTAATTATCAAAAATAAATTGAACACTGGCACGTCTTTTTTAGGTTTTTACCTATCTTTACAGAGTGTTACCTATTAAATAAACTATTAATAATTTTTAATTTTGGCCACGGATTAATTGTAAACACATGATATTAAATGTACACTCTGTGATATTAAATGTATATTTTGTATGCTTATTATATAAATATTCTCCATTATATCAACTTAACCGTGACTGCCGTTTTGGCTTATTTTGCTCGGCACAGTCTTAAAAATACTCAGTCATAGGAAATACGCATTTTTATTTTCAGAATTAAATATTTGTAAATATACAAACGTTTGTAAATAAAAGTCTATAATTTATTTTTTTCCCTTTAATCTTTGAACTAATTAATACAACCCAAGCACACAAGTGTTTTTAATAATATAAATTTTAAATATTTTTAAACCTGCATTTATAGTATTTTCAAATATCATGATAAATATAATTCTCTTCGTGAGTTACATGCGTACTAAATACCACGATTTATGGAACGTATTAAAATGCATTTAAATGCGGCGTCACTTACTTTTTTTAATTTTAACTTGAATTGTTATTGTTCGGAGTGCTTTTTTGTGCCTACATTTTTATTTTTCCTATATTAAATTTATCAATGTACTGATTACTGGGATCATTGTCTGATGATGTTTCTATTGCAAACTTGATGTTTCCCGAACTTTTTGTGTTCTCAAGGACATCAATATATGTAACCACAATAATTTCAACCACGGTACGATTACAAAGAGTTATTGAACCTCACTATAATATTTTTGGAAAAAACAACTGAAAATAGTATGTCTTTTAAAGCACTTGCTGGACTACACCGATCAAGATGGATGGATAAAACAATCTATGGTTTCTTCTTTCTAATATTCTGTTAACCAACGTTTTCTTTCTTTTTCCTTTTTTATTATTTATTTACTTATATGTATTGTGTACTGGCCGTATGTTACTTAAAAAATAAAATAAGTATATTACACTATAAATTAATAATATAAATTCCCGACCCACCTGAGTTTTGCATTCTTGGATGTATTAATTACATATTTATTTATTTAGTATTAATTTATTTATTTCAACGATTACAAAACCTATTACAGTAATTTGATGTTGAAGTAATTACCTTATAATATAAAATGAGAATGTAAGTATAAGATAATAAAGATAAAAGATTTACATTTCCCTCAAAAATGCTGAAAATAAAATTATGTTTGGAAGGAAGGAAGGAATGTTTGTAAAGGAAAAAGTCAAAGTAAATCAAGTCGTCACTAATTTTATTTATTCAAAACGAGTCTCAACACATTTAAATCAATTTTCTCCACGTGTTTTATAAAATTCTCTTTGATCGAAATATTTATTATTATTGAAAATTTCTATATAAATAATATATGGTGTCTCTTACCTTGTTTCAAAAGGTGAATTTCGTATTCCAAAGCTTCACGTCTCATGGAAATGATAGTAAATAGCAGAAAGAATAAATAAACTGTGCGAACAGCCCACCGCCCGAGAGTTTTTCCTGTTTCGCACAAACGGATTCCCGCTTTATCAAACATTATAATTTCGTTGTCTGTCTGTCCGTAGCTTCCTGTAACGTTCGTAATTTCGTTCAAATTCGCGGCTAAAAAAACGAAATTACACAGCTGGAAGTTGGGCGCGAATCTCTGACGCGCACATGCCAGTGCGGCAGCCTAGCGACATTGCTACCACCGCCTCTCCGTGGGCCGACAAAATATGCTACTAAATATACTAGGTCTTAGCAAAGACGCGAACTATTTCATGATTTTTCACGGATGTACGGCTAGTACTTAAAATAATGTTTTTATAAGTAAAAATTCCTACTTTTAATCTCTCTTTCCTACGTTGTCCTACTTTTTAAAATTTATTGATGTCACCTATTCATATTCGAATTTTTATTGCTACTTATGAAAGTATCACATTAAATTAAAAATAATTGTTAAATAATGACTATATATGTACAGGTATATCTCGATTTTTGTAGTTGCTAGTGGCAATATAAAATAAGGAAATAATACTTAGTCACAAATATGATATTTTATTTAGTCATGCGTATCATTAGTGCATAAACTAATAAATAATTATATTATATCCGCCTGATGTTACTTTCACTTTACGGAGAAGATTCAATCAAGAAACTGCGCATACCATTCGTTCATATTTCTTCAAAGGTTGTGCAAACATTTTAATGGATTTTTATCAAATCTAAATGTTTATCTAATTTAGAATGAAATTCATAAAATTTCAATAAAGGCTTTCTTCATTTGTAAGCGATTAATTTGAATAATGCTAATTTGAGTAAGGCTGGTGCCCTGCCCCACCTACCTTAAGAAATTTCTTGAGGAAAGCAAATATCACAAATATTTTAATTTATTTCCGACTTAATCGCTAAAACTTGGATCTATCTGTCACCCTCCCTTGAGCTGGTGACTGAACATCTTAGTTTCAGTCAGCTTCTACATCGCGAACTGCTTTCCTCTCTTCGCATTTCTGGGCCTTGTTTAGAGCGAGAAGCGGGGATCAGGCCATGTCTCGAACTCGATCTGTCCATCTTTTTGGATGGATGTTATGTTATGATGTTTTATTTTATGTTCTACTTAATAAATTGATTTCTCCTTTCCTCCGCACCCGAGACGGAGGCGTGATCTTGTGTGGACACCCCGCGCCTTAGAATCATCTACCGGTCGCAGGGTCGACAGTTTAAGTATTAAAATAATGCCAGTCTAGATACGGGAGCTATTGCTCATCAAAAGGCCCTGGGTCTGTGGTAGGTTCCTTCTCTTAGCTGAGTTGTTCCAGTTCCGAGGCACCTTCTGTCGTTAGCCGCTAATCCCATGTCAAGCCTTGTTCGGAAAACTCATCGTGGACGTAGACGTAGATGTGATCTAGTAGGGTTTACTGGCAATAGATCACATTTATGATTCGGCATATAGCTGGCACCCAGTTCCATTGCAGTGTGTATCTCCAAGATGCCTTGATAGCGTTCGCTTTTCCTTAAAATATACTATATGTATTAGGAATGCAATTTATAAACCTTTTCCATTTTTTTCATGTAGCGATTATTGGAAACGTCACAAATGCTAAACGCCATTGAACCAAAAATATATTAAACACCGTAAATTTTAATACAGTCAATTTTTAAAGGGGATGCACGACGAAGATTCATTAAATCAATAAAAATTAAAGATTACCCTGAGTCTGTGTCACAAAACTGAATATAAATATTATTATCTCATTTTAGGTGTCGAATAGGGATGCGTAATAGTAGTCATTTGGTTCTAAAAAAAGAGTTTACCTGGAAAGTTCTCCGGGAATTTGGAAAATGGGTAATTTTATAGATTTCGATGTGCTCTTTCCGAATTTCAACATTGCCACTATGAATGCTTCACAACATCAGCATATAAAAATAAATTTAATATTGCGTCGCTACCACCAACAGAAGCAGCAGCATGACAGAAGCAGCAGCAGCACGACTTCGAATTACTCCATAAAAAATTGCAAACATTTTTATGGAGTAATTCGAAGAAACAGCACTGGACACAGCATCCTTTACTCCGAAGGTCAGGTGGAGATACGTCGATGACGTGTTTGCAATCTGGCCACAAGGGGAAGAAAAAAGGTGACTTTTTGGAGCACCTCAATTTGCTACATAAGAACCTAAAGTTCAACATGGAGGTCGAGAGAGACAACGTGCTGCCTTTTCTTGATGTCAAAATAAAAAGGAAAGCCGATGGAAGTTTCGGACACAGAGTCTATAGGAAGCTTACCCACACGAACCGCTATCTACATGCAGATTCCCACCATCACCCAGCACAAAAAAGAGATCTTATCAACACTTTGGCCACGAGGGCAAAAAGGATATGTCAAGACGAGTTTCTACAGGAAGAGATGACAACACTCAGCGACGCACTGGAAGGCAATGGTTACAAAAGCGACAGATACAGCACATCATAAGAGCGAAATCTGATCGCCCCGAAAAACCCGAAAAAATCGTACAGAACCTTAGTGCAAAGGCATCGCCTTTCTTCCTTTTGTTCAAAGCGTTACGGACAGTATTGCTAGAGCTCTCAAAAAAAGAGACATGAAGACAGTTTTTGGGACCAATTCAAAAAATTAAAGACTTGTTGAGATCAGCGAAGGATAGAGATCGCTTAGAAACAGACGAAGTGTATAGACTCGACTATCAAGACTGCGATAAAGTATACGTAGGACAAACAGCGCTTACAATTTCCAAAAGGGTTGACGAACACAAACGGCCGTGCAATCTCGGTCATCCAGGAAAATCACTGGCTGAGCATTTTCTGGATCATTTTGCATTCGAACCGAAAATCCTTGCAAAGCCTAAGTAAGAGTAAGCCTAAGTATGCGTCTTATCAAAGAAATACTCAAAATCTACAAGCGCCCGATAAATATCAATAGAGATGGTCTCAAATTAAAAACATTACGGTATTCGTCGCTTCAAATTCAATCTCGTCGCAGTTCCCACAGAGATATTGATCAGACAATAGATGAAACATACACACAACACAACACATGACTCCGGCACGGTATTGCCACGTAACACAGAAACACCAAGCTTTAGACACGGTATTGCTAGCCAATACATAGCACAACGTTCTCACCTTGCTTTCGACACGGTATTGCAAGCCAATACTTATACTTAACCACAACACCAAGACTCATAATAACACGTCAGCTCTTATGATGGAACACGGCGTAATACTCCAGAAGACCCAAACCAGAATATTCTCCATTTTGTGATTTGGATATATGTATGTACTTTTTTACGGAATGGAATTAAAATCATCTAAACATAATATACGTATTACTTACAAGATGCACAGATATTACATTTCTGTTGAAAATTCTCAATTAGCAGGTAATAAAGTGTATCATTAAACCACAAAATTGAATCCGTGTAAAAATAAGTGGAATACATTAAAGAATTTACTTTGTTTTGTAGAATAGGAATGTAGAAATGAAAGTAAACTACCGCATTTTTTGTCCCTTTACCTACCAGATTATACTGACACAGAACACATATCGTATTAAAAGTTTCTTTTTCATTTTTATAACTTGTAACTTATCTTTAAACCAGACTTCTGGTAATGGGTTTAAACTTGTTCGTAAAGTGACTGTATCTGCTTCATTCTACTTAAGATGAAATTTCGGTGAAAGTACCTACCTTCTGGGCGCACTTGCATTTACATACATGTATTTAAATGATTTTAAAAATATATTGCATGTGTCAATGGCGTTTACAAAACCGTATTCTTGTATTGCATGTCGGAATAATATTAATTTTAATCTTATATACAATATCCCAAAGTCTTTCTATGTGTAAGAGTGCAGTGTCGATTTATTTTGAAAATTACAACGACCGGCATCAACTTAAAAGAAAAAATGCCACTTACGAGTACATATGTGTAAAAATTTGGTATAGAGACTTTATATTTTTAGTTAGCGAAGAATCATTATTTAATATTGAATAAATTAGTTTTTTCTCTCTGTCTCGCTCTAACCTTTTTGTTCTAAAAATACATTTTTCAAAAACAAAACAAGTCCATTTCCATCATCAGAAAATTTTAAAATTAGAACATTATTATGTGCTACCGTACTATGTATATTCAAGTTCTTCTTTCTTCTTCCTTCACTGTCTCAACTCATTGGCAAGGTAGGCTGTTGGGGTCGGCTCGTTTCGCTCTCAGACTGTATCCAGGCCGTTTCTCCGTAGTATTTTGGAGCACTGAGTCGTCCAGGAGTTTTTTGGTCTTCCTCTGATGACTGTCGATAAAGCTCCATAAACATTGCCTGCTCACCGTGTGGTCTGGTGGTCTCCGTCTTATGTGCCCATACTGCCCATACCATCTCAACTGTCATTCCTCTAGCTTACTGTTTATGTCCGTGACGCCCAGGCTAGCAGGAATTCGTGAACTTTTAATCCTATATTTTAGTGGTTCTCCTGCCGATTATCTTAGCATTCGCATTTCTGCTATTTCGAGTTGCCTAGAGGAGAAGTTGTACATATTCCAGCGTTCGGAGCCATACATTATCGCGCGTCTAACAATAGTCTGGTATATCTATGTATACGTAAGTTAATATTTAAAAATAATTATTAAGTTCATATTAGAACATAACAGAATAAATCCTACCTTTCTCTCATGAAAAACAATACCTCGTGTACCACACTTTTATCAAAATCAAGTTTTTTTTGTGTATTTGAATTAAAACAATGTTTACATTTAATCAAGCCTAGGAAGGATAGGATGCCTAGGGAAGAAATATGGCCTTTTTTTCCGTTGGGAATATGTATGCAAAATTTGCGCCCAATCGGTGAAGCAGTGTAGATTTGTACTAAAAATATCTCTGAGGTAGTGGATGGATTAGAGGGGAATGGGGAAATGTCACTTATATTAACCGAATAAAATTTGCAAATTGTGAGTCCGATCGGTCCAACGGTACAGATTTACATTGAAAATATATCACGGGAGGGGAAGGGGTAAAAGGGGAGGGAGGAAATATCACCTTTGTTACCCGCCGGGTCCTAAAGCATAAGTATGCATAATTTTAGTCGAATCGGATAAATGGTGTAGATTTGTATAGGAACAGACAGACAGATAGATAGACATACACAGACAGACATTGAGTTTTATAGGTTATAGGTTTTTACAGGTTATAGTTTTATAGGTATAGTTTTATAGATCTAGGTATTATGCAGTTTTTTGTCTCCCCTGTAAAATCTGTATTAGGTGGCTTACAAGGTATTGTTTTATCACGAGCATTTACGATTTTCCAAAAACAAACTAAAAATTTTATAATTATGTTTCAAAATAATACAACATTTTAAAAATAAGTGCGTAGTATAAACAAGATTCATTATTTTAACCTCTATAGGCATGCTGTGTAGTGGAATGCAGGAGAAGAAGGTACCTGTTAGAATGTAGGTAATAAGTAAAGAATATAAATGATTACTAAATAACATTTCTATATCAGACGCTGCCCACTGAATTACATAATACACCAAGTATTACCGCGGTTGCTGATAGGCCTCAGTAATGAGAAAAGTTCTGAGATATTAATTAATGTTCATTCTTCATAAATTTAAATTAGACAAAAAATGCAGCACTCCAGCATGTTTCAAAGTGTTACGTAAAAGTAAAAGTTAAAACCCTGAAGAGAAATTGCGTTACTGTCTGAAATACTACGATACCTTTTTTTGTACAACGCACGACTTCCCTAAAATTTTAACATAAAACTTGCCCTAAAAATACTCAACCGAACCTCTTATAGCCTTTAGGTACAATTTTTGTTGTTATATTTAAATCAATTACTGGGTTTCACACTGAAAACAATTAAACTATAGTTTCTTAAACACTTCGATATTATTTTTTAAGCCGGTTTTTGAGTGGACCATCTTTGTTCAGTACAAAAGTACACCAATCCTAAAAACGTAAGTATTTTTTTATTATTTTGATGCAGTTATAATAAGTTAGAATTTTGAAGGAAATAAAATCATTCCACTCTATAATCTGGATATCTTGTCCGCCTCCAGCCTTGATTGAATATTGCTTCACAGTGATTTCGAGTCTGAACAATATTTAGCATACATCGTTGTTCTGAAAGAGATTGAGCCTGCGAAAAAAGGGCACAAAGCATTGGCATGGCTCTCCCCCGATGCTTAACACCCTTTCAATGCTTTAATGTAAAGCCACGTATTCACTAGGGGACAAATTGTCCCTCAACATCACGCGCGGCATAGAGTCTATGTGACGCTGCAACGTCGTGAAATGTTCCGCGACGTCGCGCGCATCTTAGCGTGGCATTTATAGGTGCCGCGGCAACGTTGCCATGCGCACGGTTTCCGAGCGAGCGCACGGAGACAACGTACAGCGCGTCAGTACTACCAAGTACCACGTGGTATGTTGACAAGGTAAGACGCATGCGCTACAGTTACATATGTCTTGCTTTGCTATGAAAGACCCGACCATTTGTAATAAATTTTCAAAATCAGTTGTTGTCATTCGAATGAAATTGACAAATGATCCGTCAGACATTCAAAGATCTCATAGAATATCCATCCTTCTTTTCCTTTTCAGTAAATACTTTCGCACCCACCACCTTTTCTGCTCTTACTTTTCGATAAACTCGTTAGAATAAATAGATACGCAGCACTAATCATAACCCTTTTGGGCGACATTTCCGCGACATGTGAGTCCCGGTGTGTACACGTCAAATGACCGCGTCATTGTCCCCGAAACATGAGCGTAGATGTTGATCGACATGCCGCGCGGAATGTTGCGCGATTTGTCCCCTAGTGAATACATGGCTTAAGTCTGAATTCCGGGCAATGCCGGGCACCGAACACAAGTATTAAATATTAAGAATAAAAACATTATTTTCAAATTTCGGGACACTTTGATATTTGAGGGGTATAAAATCAATGACCGCAGTATCTAAAAAAAATAAACAAATGTTGTGAATGCAGACACTAATTTAGGATGTACTGAATGTTAAATTTTATGTATCTATCCCTTCCAAAATCATGTTTTCTATGAACTTATAGTTACTTATTATATAACTTCTAATTTCTATAAAATCTCGAATTCTTTAGCATTGCTGTCTGTGCTTATATACCCTTCATTTGTAAAACATAGTTTACATTTTATGTACATCTTCAGATTATATAGTCTGGCCTGATAAAGGAGTAATCACTCGGCAATTGTGCGCCATTAATGTAGTTTAGCACATGTAGTTTTAAGCAATGCTGTTTTGGGTTAATTATAAATATGTTTATTTGTTAGTGTGACTTCATACCACAATTATTTTATTTTTTAAATAAACCAAACATTGTACTATACACGACTGATGTAGTAATATTTTTGTGTTCGAAAGGTGTTTAGTTTCGAGAGATGCAGTCGCTTTTTCAGCAAGTGTAAATGACAGAATTTCATTGTCATTTATTTTGTCGTGATATCTCATTATCGAGTTTCATTTATTTTGTCATATTAATTTCGTTGACAGCGCTGCGCATGATGCATGGACCGACCTCATTGTTGGATGAATGCACTCCATCAAACAATTTCTTTAAGTTTGCAAATTTTAAAAGATATATAGATAAAAGCGAACCACTGTTTCTCATAAATCCCGATTGGAAAGTGAAAAGGCAATATGTCGGCGTACATTAAACCAAGCTTAACGACGTCCATGACTGCATACCAGCTCTAAACACTATTAAATATTACCGTACCTTTGTTCCTTATGGAAAATCAAATCCAATAAATAAAACATGTCTAGACGTGATAAGAACGTTGGAAGATTTCTGTCTGCTATAATAAATTATATGATCATAATCATTGAATACGACCGCTATTTTAATAAAAAAATTAAATTCTATGATTTTTTTTTGCTTACTTAGAAAATGTTGAGAATGAAAAAATAATGTTTATACTCGTAATAAATAATATCAAATAATAAATTTACAAAAACACAAATTATTATTATTACCTATTTATTAGTGACATAATTTTTTCTTAACATAAAATTAAGGAGCATTGCTGCTGAGGGTTTTGGCCGAAAAGTAAATATTTCATTCAATACCTTGTCTGCTAAACGGATTGATTCAAATTAATTCAAATTGTAGCCATAAAATTTGTTGTACAAAATATTTTATACATTTTTTTCTCCGAGAAATTGATTAACGACAAATTTCGGGCTAACGTCGGCGTAAGGAAGTCAAAACACCAATAAAAAAGCACTAACAGAAGCAAAAGGCATATTATTTAGTAAAAGTAAAAAATTTAAAAACTATAACATCCAAGTAAATAGTGTTACACCCTCTCCATGCAAAACCAATCAGACCTTGCCTAATTCTTTGTGTCATGAATGTGCGTTTTCATAATAGTTTAAGTAATTACGTTTTAAGTATCACGTTTCATTTGATATGTGAAAGCTTATTTGGTAAAAGGAACTGAATATGCAAGTGGGACAGAACTATAAAATAACTATAAATAACTATAAAACCTTTGGTGGTTTGTCGATTCGTCTGTGATATTTACACAGCAAAACAAATACAATAAAATATTATCCACCTTTGTATGCACATCAACGTCTGCTATTATAGTGAAGTGTTGATTTTCTCTTTGTGGCTTTTATATTTTGAAAAAACGTTTAAAGCCATGTATTCACTAGGGGACAAATTGTCCCTCAACAGCACGCGCGGCATAGAGTCTACGTGACGTTGCAACGTCGTGCACTGTTCCGCGACCTCGCGCACAACATAGCGCGGCATTTCTACGTGCCGTGGCAACGTTGCCATGCGCACGGTACCCGAGCGTACTCACTGCAACATTCCGCGGAGCGTCAGTACCACGTGGTATGTTTACAAGTGAATACCCATGCGCTGTATCTGTCAAGATGACAGTGTGGGGAAATGAAATTGTTCTTGAACTCGTCGAGCTGTATCGATCGAAGATCGCATAGAATGTCCGTCCTTCTTTTTCTTTGCAGTAAAGAATTTCGCATTCTCCTCTTTTTTCTCCTCTTACGTTTCGATAAACTCATTAATATAAACAGATACGCAGTTGACATCATAACCTCCTAGGGCCACATTTCCGTGACGTGGAAAACAATAATTATTTGCAAAAAGGACCTTGTTTTTAATAATATTCAATTTACTACAGTAAAACCTCGTTAATTTGAAATTGCGACCCAAAAAAACATTTCGAATTGCGCGGAACCCCGTTTTCGCCAAATGAGATACCGCAGCTGTCATCCATAACCTCATTTCCGCGACAAGATATGCGAGTCCCGGTGTGTACACGTCAAATGATCGCGACATTGTCCCCGAAACATGAGCGTAGATGTTGATGCGACATGCCGAGTGGAATGTTTCGCGATTTGTCCCCTAGTGAATACATGGCTTAACGATCTCAATACGTATAGATAGGTTATATAAAGTATTTGACACGAAAAGGCCCATAATTCGTATTGGATTATGATCAAAAAATTTTTTAGAAATTGACCTAATAGATGTCATAGTTAGGTTTATTAATCAGCCTGATTCGCCATTTTTTTCAAAAATGGCTGTAGTTCAAAATCTTTAAAAAATCATATTTCCGTAATATCTTTATTTTCAGAAAACGGCTGATTTTGAATTTGATGAACTTTTTAAAATGATGGCTTTAATGAAAAATCAGTATTCTGGATGTTAATCGTTATTTTTATGAGGTATTCGATTCATTGAGATTCAACTAAGCATAGCATTATAAACATTTAGAATGGAATATTACCTCTCTGATCTCCTCGAGTGGACCGCCAATTAATCGAACAACAATTAAAGGTAATGAACGCTGAGACAATGAAAGCTGGTAAATCGGCAGGCCACGACGGACTAAGCATTGAACACGTCAAACACCCGGGAGGACCAATCTTACAGCTCCTGGCGAGGTTGTTTACTGACATTATAAAGAATGGGCAATTACCGAGTCATATGACGAGGACCATAATTACACCCATTCTTAAATCCAAATTATCGGACTCAACCTCCCACGAGAGCTACAGACCAATCTCGATTGCCACAACCATCGCGAGATTATTCGAACGCGTGCTGCTAGATCAGGTCGAATCCAGATTGGAAACTAACGACAACCAGATGGGTTTCAAAAAACAGACCTCTACCGAAGCTACAATATTTACTGTAAAACGGATACTGGAATACTACAGAAACAAAAAGACTACTTCATACGCATGTTTCCTAGACTTGAGTAAGGCTTTCGACAGAGTTTCTCACCCTTTACTTTGGGAAAAACTCAGGGAAAGAGGCGTACTACCATCGGAGGTAATACGTATCCTCGACTCTTGGCACAGACAACAGGAAAACCAAGTAAGGTGGAGAGACAGTCTTTCCGAACCTGTCCACATGACGAGCGGCGTCAGACAGGGAGGGTGCATGTCCCCGATACTGTTCAACCTTTATATGGACGAACTCACTCAAAGGCTAAACAACGCGAGGGTAGGCTGTCACATCGGAGGACAGTGTCTAAATAACATCAGTTATGCTGACGATATGGTACTGATGACACCGTCTATAAGAGGACTACGCGTTCTTCTAAAGGTCTGTGAAGTGTTTGCTGAAGAAACAAACATGCTCTATAACCCTAATAAAACAGCACTGTTGGTTATAAAGTATGGTCAGGGCCCAAAAAGTATTCCTCCAGCTACCCTGAATGGTGTGGTCCTGAAAGTGACCGAAAGAACAAAATACCTAGGATACATAATTACCAATAATCTAATGAACGACGACGATATTGACAGGCAAAGACGAGCTCTCAGTGTAAAAGCAAATATGCTATGTAAAAGGTTTCGTCTTTGGAGTACCGCTCTAAAAAGAACGCTCTTCCTTGCCTTCTGTGCAACGTTACATACATATGAACTCTGGACAAATTATAAAAACAGCAGCATAGAAAGTTTGGCCTTCCCAGTTATTGCAGCGCTTCCGGTATATTCACTGAGGGGCGTGTTCCCAACTTTGCAGCCCTCATAAGATCCAGGGTGGCAGGAATGAGGGAAAGGATATACAGCTCCGGAAATATCCTTATCCTGGAAGCCTGCCTTACTCCAGCATCCAGCATCGATGCACACTGGAGAAAGATACTGGCCCCGCATACTTGACTTCCCATCGCTCGCTAAAGCCGCTAATATACGATATTTTACGATGTATTTCTATGACTTTTCTTCATGTTACTACTAATAATATACTTGTTTTCTTGCTTTTTTTCTTTTTTTCTTCTCTTTTAATACTTTTAATACTTATAATACTTCTCCTCTATTTTATATGATTTTCTTATTTCTCTTTTATTTTATATAATATTTTTAATGCGTGTACCTACTTTTTATGGAATGTGTGGGATTGCACGAACCTCCCCACATTCTGGAATAAAGTTATATTTATATTTATTTATTTATTTATTTATAATAACTCAAATAAGGCCGCGTGGTACACATAATTTTTACTCCCTTTTTATTAACTCGTGGCGTCTGCTTGCTTGCTTGCCGGCTTGCCGGGTGAAAAAACTTTGGATGGATTTTTAACCCTTTTGCCGTGATCCAATCGAGCTGAAACTTGGCAAGTAGACTCGTGGCGACGATCAAGAAGATCTTTCAAATTTTCGTTAAAAAAAATTAATAATTATAGTACAATTTCGGAATTTTAGAAATTTTATTGGTTATTTCAAATTGGAATGATTAGAAAAGTTTGATTAGCAACGGCGCTGCGGCCCGATAACGTCGCGGAATATTTTCTAAATTTGAATTACTCCGTCGATATAATAGGTACATCACTACGAATTTCGAAAATTTACAAAACAATTGGTTCACAGATGACAGCAAAATTGGTTTTTTTGGGAAAAAATCAAATAATAATTTATTTCTTTTAGATTTCTGCTTAGTTTTGAAGAATTCTACATTACTCAAATCTGATTCTGACTAAATCATTTGACGCTGGAAATTCATAAGGTACGATATTGATGATAATTGAATCTATCAAAATCTTGACATCTCAAAACATCTGACATTTTAGAAATATATTAAATTTCTGTAAGTTTAGTGTTATGTTATATATTTTAATTCGTCTTTAATTATTGTTATATTTTACAAAGAAAGAGAGTACAGTAAAAACTTGGTTTTTATGGGTTACTTTTTTATATTCTTTCTTACCAATCTCATCATTGAGAGTTGATTTCTGTTAATTAATTCAAAACTCTAGAGAAATGCATCGCCGTAGCTGAATATACTATACTGTAAGCACTATCACCTCTGCACATTAAAAAAATATATCCTATAGGTCATCACCATAATGGTAAAAACGTGTTTAAACCTACCAGATAATTTTTTAATGAATATTTAAACAATAAATAATACACCACAAGAAGAAACTTGATTTATTCTTTTGGACGTGTCAATGCAGTAAAAAAACTAGGTGAACGCAAAATTTATGTGGGTATCACAATTTACGAGTATAAACAATATGCTTACTAAGTTACCATCACGCCGTTTTCCGCGGGTGTGGGCAGAGAGGATGGAACGCCACACTCTTCTATCCTGACATACAAGCCTAAAGCCATGTATTCACTAGGGGACAAATCGCGAAACGATCCGCTCGGCATGTCGCATCAACATCTACGCTCATGTTTCGGGGATAATGACGCGGTCATTTGACGTGTACACACCGGGACTCGCATATCTTGTCGGGGAAATGTCACCCGATGACAGTTATGTTACGATGACAGCTGCGGTATCTCATTTGGCGAAAACGGGGTTCCGCGCAATTCGAAATGTTTTTTTGGGTCGCAATTTCAAATTAACGAGGTTTTACTGTAGTAAATTGAATATTATTAAAAACAAGGTCCTTTTTGCAAATAATTATTGTTTTCCAGACGTCGCGGAAATATATCGCCCTATGAGGTTATGATGATAGCCGCGTATCTGTTTATGTTAATGAGTTTATCGAAAAGTAAGAGGAGAAAAAAGGGGAGAATGCGAAATTATTTACTGCAAAGAGAAAGAAGGACGGACATTCTATGCGATCTTCGATCGATACAGCTCGATGAGTTCAAGAACGATTTCGTTTCCCGGCATTGTCATCTTGACAGATACAGCGCATGCGTATTCACTTGTAAACATACCACGTGGTACTGACATTATTATGTTATCTATGGTACTGACGCTCCGCGGAATGTTGCAGTGAGTACGCTCGGGTACCGTGCGCATGGCAACGTTGCCACGGCACGTAGAAATGCCGCACTATGTTGTGCGCGAGGTCGCGGAACAGTGCACGACGTTGCAACGTCACGTAGACTCTATGCCGCGCATGCTGTTGAGGGACAATTTGTACCCTAGTGAATACATGGCTTAATTCACATTCATAATCTTCGCATGCAAGCTAGACTAGATTGTTGAGGCTCCTAATAGGACCATCTTCCGGTACCTGATTAACCTTCGTTTTCTGATGCCGTCAACACTTGCGTCATAAATCTTTCTTACCATTCATTCGCTCGAAATGCCCAAACATGAGCGGTCTTTTTTTAATTCTATTCACTATGTTAAGATCCAATTTATATTCTTTCCTGAATAAAGTATTCATTCTTTATATTCAATGGGTTTGCCACACATATCCACATACGTCTAAGTAATCTCATTTCATTGCATTCAGTTTATTTTATTCATCTTCTGCCAGCTCCGAGCTTCACGTTCATACATCAGTGTTGGTACCAGAATTCCATTGTGCACCATAAGTTTTGCCTCGGTAGACATATTCGCCTTATTATCTGATTTCACCCTCCTCTAGACATTTTCTCGGTCTTCCCTCTTCTTTCGAACATATTTCACAAATGCACAAACTCATTTACTTGTTCTGAACATTCATTGCCTACTAGTATTTTATAAAATGACTATCATTATCATTATCAAATCGTGCCATATGATTTGGATTTTATTTTCTTCATCAAATTGTCACGGGATCGTGGCTGTGGGAGGCAAATGAAACACTTAAAACGAATTATCGTTTTATTTATTCACCAATGTCACGGCACACAAATTTAATCGGAGCAACGTTTTTTTATTTACCTCAATTTCATTATTCGCACTAGAAAACTTCTTGCTTGCCGGTGGGCACTCTCGTATTTTATCGCTGGTCGACTATTCTTGATTCGCTGTCGTTGTCTGTTGTTTTTTCTGTGGCTCCCACTAAATGTTACTTTCAGTGCTTGTGCTATATCTTTTCATTCTACATTATTACTTTTTTTGTTTTTAAATTTCTATTATATTATGTTTTTCTTATACTTCTGCTTTTTATATACACACTTGCTTTTTTCTTCATATTATATTTATCTTTATACATTTGTATCTATATTTTAAGTATTTTCTTTACTCTTGAAGTCATGATTATGTTTATATGTTATTCTTTTTTTATCTTTAAACTATCTATATATTCTGTTAATGTACACTTACCTATCTATTGTAAAAGCCCTATAAGGCGTTAATTAATTAATAAATAAAAAATAAATAACAATATAAAAATATGTCGGCTATTTTAGGACAATCATTATCAAGCTCAGAAGTCTCTGAAGTTCAGAAGTTGTTTTTGGGAAGGAAACGCATTTTTTTTATTTCTTAACATTGTCACCTTTCAGCTCGATATACTTACTCTAGCGATATTCCAACTTGGTAAAGCCATCCAAAAATACGATTTATAGAACTCAGCACAACAGGCCTCTGTTTTGGCAATGATTTCCTTGTTTGATCTTAACCACTTTCCGCAGAGCCATTTTTTTCATGTTTGGTGGATGAGGCAGCAATTCGTAGCGTAATGGAGTTCTGGTACCGACACTGGTATGGATGGAATGTATGGAAGTGAAGCCTGGAGCTGGCAGAATAGGAACGAAAGTAGAGTGAACGCAGTGGAGATGAGATCCCTTAGACGTATGTGTGGTAAATTCATGTATGATAGAGTAAAGAATGAATATATTAGGAATGAATGTAAAGCTGATCGTAGCATAATACATAGAATAAAAATAGGGTCGCTAGGTGGTTTGGGCAAGTTGAGCGAATGAATGAGGAAAGAATGGTAAGAAAAATATATAATTCAAGTGTTGACGGCGCCAGAAAGAGAGGGCGACCACGGAAGACATGGCATGACCACTGGATACTGGAAGATGGTCCTGTTAGCAGCCTCAACAACCGTCGAGCTTGCATGCGAAGATGTATAAATGTAGATGAAGCGAAAGTTGTATGTCAGGACAGAAGAGTATGGCGATCTATCCTCTCTGCCTACCCCTACGGGGAAACGGCGTGATGGTAAGTTAGTTAGTTAGTTAGTTAGTTATGATGAATACAGTAATAATTATAAATTTCTTCTTTATACTTACACTGATGTAATTCATTGTATAGTCTCATTCTGTTTTTCAAAATACTATTTTAACCTACTTGTGTTACTTACATATATTTTTTCAAAATGTTTCTTTCAGTAGTACTATGTACCGTAAATAAATAAATAAATAATATCTTATTTATCAAATTCAACGTGTAGATAAATAAATAAATAATATCTTATTTATCAAATTCAACGTGTAGAGTAGATGGGTAACGTAAACTCTTAGCAAGCCGACAGGAAGAAAACCGAGACACAGGTAGGTAGGTAGGTTCGAGATGGACATGCCAGGGGCAGGCCGGGGCTCAGCAGACCATAACAACCATGTAAGAAGACGGATCTTTATTATTAATGCTAGGCCACGAGACCCAATAAATGAAGGCGTCCCTATAAAAAGTGTCTATGTTAGTGGAGATGGGAAAGTTCGTTCAGTTGACTGAACTGATCTTTCACCATATTGTTGAACAATATTGAGGGAAAAAGCTTTTGGCGACCAAAAAAAAGGTCACCGGGAAAAATAGATCGGTATATCGAAGAACGTTTTTTCCCAAAATAAACTTTTGTGACTAAAAAAAAAGTCACAGACAAAAATATATCGAAAAAGATACTAATTCCATACTCGGCAAGGAGTGTCGATCTTTGATATATCACGAAAACAGAAACATACTGTTCACTGCCTAGACGATTCCATTTCCAAAACTTTTAGCGGAATTGAACTGTTCTAAAAGAACAGTTCGTTCATGAACGACCCATTTCTACTATATAGTAAGTACATCAGTTCACAAAGTGATTTTATTGTTTTAAAATAGTCAATTTAACAGTAGTATTTTATTTTTCATGATTTCAACACAATCTTGCCGAAATTCGTTCTGAAAAGTTGGCTTACGTGGAAGGGGGGTCTATATTTATCTAAATTCATCTGGTAGTACAGTAGCCGGCAAACATCTTGAAATTTTACGGCGTAGTGGGGGGAAGTTTGCGCATGTACCCTTCCACCAACGAGACCCAAATTTTGTCTTCTGCGCATTCCCCCACTACGCCAAAGAATTTCAAGAAGTTTGCCGGCAACTGTAGCAAAAAGACGAATGCCGACAGTTCAACGATGTTACTGGGATTGCTTGACAATATGAATAAGCAATGAAAACGTAAAGTATCCTAGCGGAAGACCTCGATCCAGAAACCGAAGTCAAATGCAGAATTGAAGCATCGCAAGCTGCTTTTAACAAAATGAGACAGATATTCTGCGATGACAATCTTAACCTGAAACTTCGACGGCGACTGGTCAAATGTTATATATGGTCAGTCCTGCTGTATGGAGTGGAATCGTGGACCCTCAAAGTGAGTAGCATGAACCGGCTGGAGGCGTTCGAAATGTGGATACATCGGAGAATGCTCCGGATACCCTGGACGGATATGGTCAGCAACACAAGAGTTCTTCAAAGAGCTAGAGTGAATAGAGAGTTGCTGACAAATATCAAAATCCGAAAGGTATCGTATTTGGGTCATGTGCTCAGAGGAGAAAAATATGAATTGCTCCACCTGATTCTTATGGGCAAGATAGAGGGTCGTAGAGGTGTTGGAAGGAGACAAATTTCCTGGCTCCGCAATATACGCGACTGGACGGGCATAAGAAGTGTTGGAGAGCTGTTTCGTGCTGCCCAGGACAGGGACGCTTTCTCTCGGGTGATAGTCAACGTTGGGGGGACCTGACATGACACCAAAAGAAGAAGAAGAAATGAAAACGTCAAATTATTGTCCATAACTGGCAAATGAATAATAGAATATTAAAAATGGAAGTTTTGGTTATTTATTTCACAAATGAGTCGTATATTTCCAGACACCGCTCAGACAGACAATTCCAAACCAAAGAAATTTACAGCAGGTCAAGTAATTTATACCTTATTGTGTGAGATGTTATTACCTACACTGTAAGTTTTTCTAGAAGGTTTGTTTACATTTATAACAAACTTTCTAGAAAAACTAACAGTGTAGGCAATAACATCTCACACAAAAAGGTAAAAATTACTTGACCTGCTGTAAATTGTTTTGATATGGAATTAGCGGTATCTGGAAATATACGACTCAAATATTCTATAAAATATTATTTTTGCACAAAGACCCTTTTTATAGGGACGCCTTCAAATGGGCTTATTATTATTATATGTAGTATTGTGACCTAACTGAGAATCTAAACCGGATCTCTTGGTTTGAGGAGATCCGGTTTAGAACTCTAAAACCTTCTGTTAGGGTCAATAATGACCTGTTGACCGTCTGTTTGTTAAAAAAATAAAAATGAGATGTCGTGTCCTCTGGACTAAGGAGGCCTTCGGAATAGATTCAACTTTCACACACACGCATGACGATTTTCAGTGTCAAAATCATTATTTTAATTATTTAAACTTTTTTAATTAAACTTTGTGATACCCATACGGTAAGATATTATGTCACTAATATATGTATTTTCGAGAAGAGCAATCCCTCGCACCATCAGAGGTAGTTGATAATTACACCAACCGATGATAGGAACTGCACCTCTCGAAACTATAATAGTAATAAAATAACTCAACGTGTGTGTATTGTATAGTTAGGTTAGTATGAATTGAAATAATTATGTTGCACCACAAAATATACATATTTCCATTTAAGAAAGACAATCGAATTAGTATGTGTAAGCAGTACATACGACGCACATTGTTTCGTTGTGCTGGTGTTTACGAGTAGAATGTGTAGGTATAATACGTACGCACGGCTTACACATACTAACTCTATTGTCTTTCTTAAATGGAAAGATATAAATTAATAAAAATTATCATTCTTTTATTTTTTAATGCAGACGGTGTTCATTTTATAGAACTCCATTGTTAATCAATACAATAAAATTCAAACACGATTTTTTTTTTGGTTCTATAATTATTTTTTTCTAAATAAATGAACGAACTTTTCAGTTTTCAACCTCAGTCATTAGGTATCATTATCATTAAGTTAGCTCGGCCTAGAGAGCCGAAACGATCGTACGTTTATTAGGAAAAATTTAGTCTTTGAACCCAAAAAATCGTGTTTGATTTTTATAGTATTGATTAAAAGTGATTTCAAAATTCAAATTTCAAAAAAAAGCAAAATTCAAATAAAGAAACAAAACAGATGATTGCCTTAGCGTTTCTTTTAAATTAAAAAACTAACCCATAAAAACAAAGTTTTTATTATACTCCATTTCTCATTTGTATTATTTCCAATTTAATTGAAACAAGTTTCACGCCTTCTCTACGCGTCGGGCTCCTTTCTCATTTGTATGGTATCCAATTTGAAAAAAACCGTTAAAATTTCGAAAAAATCAAAATTATACTATAATAATTTTTTAAATTTAAACGAAAATTGTATCATTTTTATCGTCGCCACGAGTCTGGCTGCAAAGTTTCAGCTCGATTGGATCACGGGAAAAGGATTAAAATTGGTCCAAAGTTTTTTCGGCAGACAAGCAGACGCTACAAGTTTAAAGAAATGAAGTAAAAAGGGGTTTCAATTAAATTAAAACCCGATAGTTACAATTTTTAGTACGATAATAAGAATTAATTAAATGAAAGGTTCCAACACAAAAGAATTCAGCTTTTTATTAGTTTGATATTTTATGCGGCAATAGAGCTAGCATTTAATACGTGTTTAAATCTCTCCTTTGAGACACTTTCTTAGGTACTGCAACCTGGTAGAGTAATTACAATCTTAATCATACTCTGACTTTATTCTCGATCTTGCAGTCCAATTCGTTCGACTAATTAATCTGAGAGAAAGGCTCTTAAACATCACTGTTAACTCGGTGCTAAAAATACTGTAATAAATTATTCTCAAAATAGTTTCGCGGGATTCACTTATCAAACCAATATTCAAAACTAATTAGATTAGAGGCAATCCTTTACATTGATTTGACAAGATGGCTAAAATTTAGTTAGTGTGCGAAAACTGTTCCGTTAAGTTTCCAAGTTTAGTCATAGTTTTTATAAAAATATTTCTCTTAATGAGCCACAGAGTGTAAAAATTTAGATATAAACTAAGCATGTTCTTTAGGAAAGGGGGTAAGACACATTAATACCGATGTTTAAAATATTTTATTTTTGCATAATTAATCCCCCGGTGAACAAAACATATTTTTCAACAGTTGTGTTTTCAATAAAAAAGTTTTTTTGTCAAACAAAAAAACTTTTTTAAATTTCATTACAAACCGTGTTTCTTATATAAAAGCGTATTTTTGAAATAAAGTGCGACTTATTTACTAAGACATTTTATTTTTCAAGATTATTTAGTTTGATGTTTCATAATCAAACACCAGCCGTGGCACCAGGTTGTCTGCCAAGAAATTTACGTTAGGTCATGTTTATATATTTTGTTAATACTGTAAAATTTTTCGATAATCATGTTGCGATAATACTTTAAATATAAGACTCAAGTCAAACAAAAGTAACTTTATTATGAAAAATATGAGTGCAAATACTGGAGAACATATTAGATTGGTTCGCAATAATTTGCGTTATTCTAATTAGGGTTTTTTTTTCACTAGAAAAAACTTAAATATAAAAATATAGAGGCATCAGTACCAGCTGCGAAATGTGTATACTATGTCATGGGAAGGACCATGGGGTCTGTAACAGTCTCTTCTATTTTTTGAAGGAATGCAGATTTAGAACATATGAATACTGGAAATG
The DNA here is from genome assembly GCA_016648135.1 of Agrypnia vestita. Lineage (NCBI taxonomy): Eukaryota > Metazoa > Arthropoda > Insecta > Trichoptera > Phryganeidae > Agrypnia > Agrypnia vestita. The sequence goes on from JADDOH010004677.1 coordinate 141,901, forward strand.
AATAAAACACCAAATACCTAAAATATATCTTTAAGATAATTATACAGATTAGTACTTCGCCAATACACTGCACTAATATCCTATCTCTGTTAATTTCCTAGCTATATGGGAATCCATATCGCATAAGTATTAAGTGTTGCTTTTTATCATTTTTTTTTTCATTCAAAGTAATTTTTATATAAATAAGGCACTAAACGTCATGAGTATTTTATAATTCTTAGTATTCTTAGTAACTCACGTGAGGTACGGGCATGTAGTAGTGTTTAAAATATTAATGAAAAGGTGTGTAAAATAGCACATAAAGAGCGAAAAAGACTATATTTATACCTTGTATATTAAAAAGAAACATGGAATGACAACGTCCTCAAAGACGTCTCTGCCTTAGAACTTCGAAACTGGAGAGAGCTGGCACTAGATCGAGATGAGTGAAGGAAGATTATTGAGGAGGCCAAGACCTACCAAGGGCTGTAGTGCCAAGAGTGATAATTCCAGTAGTCATAAATACAACTATTAAAAAAATATATAATGTGTGGATGTTCTCACGGTGAAATTGGTGAAATTGCATCGTGTAAAGTGATCACTTAACCCTTCTCGTACAGGTCATAAGCCCTGGGCCGCCCTGTAAAGATGTCCATACATATTAAATATGTTCGTCTTTGTGAGAATTTAACGTAATTAATAATTAGCCTTATGTGGACAAAATCCAGTAATTTCGTTCTCAGAACATACATATGAAAATATTGTTAAAGTATTCGTTTTGTTTCGACACGGATTTTCACAGATCTCGATCTAGTTCGGCGAGATGACGCTACCAAAACAAAAATTAACTACATAACAAATGCATAAAAAAATATTTAAATAAATAGAAACTATCTCCTGTTTGTGGTGATGCATTTCATTGTCAATAAGTTAATGTCACGACTCATTAAATTATTCAAAAAGATAGATGAGATATAAAACCAGATATACAGAGTTGATTAATTAATTACCTATGTATGTGGCTTGACTTGAAGATTCAATGTTCCGCCACATTTATCAATCACCGAATGGCTACATTTTAAATTATGTATTATAAAATAAATGGCACGAACAAAACAGTTTTCCTCTACGAAATGTAAATTAACATAAGTACGATAAAATAATAGTGATTAAAGCAAATTTAAAGAGTCAACACATTATTATCAACACATTTGGCATATAATATGTAATAATTGTCTTGATAAGTGGTAAATAGTTTTATTTATTATCATTATCAATAATCTGATTGTTAACTTTGCCATGTTCAAATACTTAACATCACCTTATACACTATATTATTGTTGACTTAAAAATGAACATTGTGATTTCAATAATTTTAACTGTGAATTGAACTAAACCCCATTTTTAGGCCAGGGAATTGGGATTTATACCCCCTCGCGTATATTTAAGGCGTATTTATTATTGCGTAATTAAATCCTCTAGTAAACAAAACTTATTTTTTTCAATAGTTGTTTTTGTATATTTTTTTTAAATTTCGTTGCAACCTATTTAATAAGACATTATCCTTTTTAAGAGTACCTATTTACTTTGACCTTTTCATAATTGTTTACGTTAGTTCTGTGTAACATTGTAACTGTAACAGATAGATTCATGCCGCCTATATTGAAAATCAAAAGTGTTCTAACAAATCATATCTTTTTTTTCACTATTTCTGGCTTAATCTTCTGTAAAACGTTGGGCTATCATTAGAGTAACTTATATAGAATATTTATGGTAACTTATATCATTCGCTTTGGTACAAGCCAAATAAAATTATTAAAATGTGTTCTAATCATATAATATGTATATTTACGTTGAATTGTCTATTTAACTACATACTTATTTAAAAGAGCTTAGTTCAATTGATCTGTATTAAAATAAGATACATTTATATATATTTTTATAATATGGACCTCTTTTAAAACACATTCAGTACGGACCAGTTTGGCAAGTGTGGGCAAATTATATTCCAACCACAATTTTAAATAATAATATACCGACTGGTATGTGGGTCAGATTTCAGATCTATAATAGCAGCCCACGACAAACGATCCAAAAATTCTGTCACAAAAAAAAACTAGTTTTTGATCTCCACGTGATAGAATTCAGGATGCCGGATTTTATTAGCAAAATGTAAAATTAACAATGTGACCAACCATTCCGCCTTTACGTGAATGATTTGTCACCGTCTATTCCGGTCCGTGGCATTTCTAATGCATAGCATGAGTGGGATTCTGCACCAAAGTTCTGAGCCAGGTCCATGAACTTCAAAAATAATGGTTTCGTCTCTATGGGACATCTATAATGTATCTTGATTAATGACGAAAATATTTCGGAGCCATATAATTTAGCCATATTTACATGCTGCTTGATGTTCAATTCCTCTTTGATCGAGACATTCGTTCTGCAGTTACTACATTTCCAGAGCATTTATTCTCTTACGTTTCGTAAATCAACAACCCGAAAACTATTCGTCTTTCTTAATTTTTCAGCTATTTATGGACAGTACTGTAGACCCTATTTATATAAAAAAAAAACGAAAGATTATTTATCAAAAACTTTTATTTTCAATTTATCGAATTTCAATTATATAACACAAAACGAGAGATCTATATATTTATTAACAATATGGTAACTCAATTCAGGAATAAATACTTAACGCAAGTAAAAAATATATAATCGCTTTACTGTTATTTATCTGAACCTCTTCTGATCCAATCTGAAATCTTCTTATCAAATGACTTTCATCTCTGAAAGTAAAGCCAAGGAAATAAGAATTCCATTAGGTACCACTTTTACCGTTACCGGTAATTCTGATAGATCGAAGTCACCCTTCTTTCGGTATTGTTTACCGAGTTAATTAACGATAATATCGAAAATACTAATATTTTTATTAAAAGCCGCGGCTGTAATAATGCTGGTTGGACTTTAGATTTCACTATGAATGAATAGTCTTACAAAATATACATTACCATCAGTCTGGTTGATTTAAAATACGAATATACTATTGATATTACAGGATGTGTTGACATTTTGACATTGGGAATGATACCGGAAATAATAAATAATGATCCTTTTGGAAATTATGTATAAGATTACAGCATTAACGAATTAGTCCCGCAAAAATTAAGGTAATTTTGCAGAAACATGTCGATGAACATTTTGGCAAAGAAAAAATATTAATTATTGACTCAAAAATGAGATGATAGCGCAGAAAAAATATTTACCTGATAGTAAGTACTACAAAAATAGTTATATTTTTGTCCCTGGTAAAACCCAGTTACAGTGTAAAATTCGATTTATATCGTAGATGATATATGAAATCGTAATAAACGATGTTTCCATATTTATCGTTAATTAGAAAATATATTTCGGTAAAACGATGCAAAAATGCTAAATGGCGGTAATTTTGGAATCGCCACGAGAGAAGACGTCTCGTGAGAGAAAAAACTTCATTTACTTCACATGAAACATATACCTATGTAGATAACAATCAATGTTATATGACGCGTAGCCCAAGAGTGCGCTCGGTGCAGTCGACTGCATTTTGCAACCAGATTTCTCCAGAGCTTCATCGTAAACCTCAATCACAGTTCCTCGTGTATAAAGTCTATGTTTAAATTAAAAAATAATGTGGACCAACGTAACTCCCGCATTTTGGGAAGTGCGATGGAGGTTTCACAAAGTTCGATGTTTCTCCGACCTGCAGGATGACGTCCAGACCTCTCGTCCACTGATTGGACCGTTCGTCTCTGAGGATCCAATACCCCGGATTGTTCGCTTTGAAGCGTAAAGCCACGCCGCCGAATTTGGGTATCGTCACCGTGTCCTTTCTGATAGGGTCGATCAGGTTCTTCTTGGGGAAAAGTTGACCTTGCTCGTCCAGTTTCTTGATGGTGTCCAAGTCCAGGAACTCCGAGAACTGGTCAGTCCCCACGACGAAAAAACTGTAGCCATGCAAGTGGAATACGTGATCCGACTCGCCACCTGCAGGGACAAACATATATATTTTTAATTATATCAATCTAAATTTTACTTCATTTAATAATACCCTAGAATCTTAATTTAATCATATTATTATTAAACTTTGTTTATAACCAATTGAGTTTTTTATAAAAAAATTGCACGGAATGGATAATTTTTACGGTTTCGGCTAAGGAAGCCAAACCGCAAGAAAACCAAATTACGAGATGAAAAAAACATCGCTACTGCCTTAAAAATTATAACTTCTCGTAATTTTTAATCGCATAATTGAAACTATGTATCATTCTTTCGATAGCCATTATGTCTCCGACCTCTCTGCATGACGTTTCAAGTTTCAAGCAACGTCATAAACGTCGCGGCAAGTTTGTCCGATGTACAACGCCATTATACATCGGACACCGTAATTTAAAATAATTAGAAAATTGTTATTACATGTTCATTTGGAATTCTTAACTTATTTATACACAATAAATTAACACTATATAAATTCACTTAAATATCGCTTTCTAACCAATGCCTGAAATTTTGAATACAAAATAAATAAATAAATTAGTTTTTTAGAATTTTCAATTGCTGTATTAGATTTTTTTCTAGTAAGAGTTAAATGATGTCTACAAATACACCTTCACAATCAACACCCATCATCGTATAAATTGCACAGTTTTTTACAGATGACTCATTCGCGAGTTTTTTCACCTCTTAATAATGTCGAGAAAGTTTGCCAAAACTCAAACCATCATACTAAATTACTAGTGATGCGCTGTTCACGATACATTTAAATCAAAGTAAGAATGCACACGGAACAAATTGTTTCAAAGGTCGTAGAGATTTTTATTAGACAGTCAGATTTTTCGAAAATAATTGTGTCTAAAATAATAATAACAATCAGCTAGGTGCGCCATCACAATGATTACAGATTTTTTCTCCACAAATGTACGATCTCGGTCATCATTAATAACGCATATGAATTTTTTTATATAATAATATATATTAATTTTTACAAAGCACTAAAAATTTGAAGACATAACATGGGTGTAAAATAAATAATAAATGGTCATCAACTCTCTTACAAATGCTCATTAGATGTGACCACCCATCATGGCCTACATACTCATATACGTACCTACTAGTGGATAAGAATAGTGCGTTCACAATGGAAAATTAATGTCTATAAAAAAGTAACCCATAAAAACTAAGTTTTTATTATACTCCCTTTCTTTGTAAAATATAACAACATTTAAAGACGAATTAAAACATATAACATAACACTAAACTTACAGTAATTTAATATATTTCTAAAATGTCGGATGTTTTGAGCTTTGATAAGACACTTCATGCTTTGAAGATTAAATTCTAAAAACATTTGTCAGTCAATTTAGATTTTCGACATTCGTAGTGAAGTACCTATTATGTATACCGACGGAGTAATTCAAATTTAGAAAATATTCCGCGACGTTATCGGGCCGCCGTTTCTAATCAAACTTTTCTAATGATTCCAATTTGAAAAATCCAATAAAATTTCTAAATATCCTAAATTATACTACAATTATTAATTTTTTAAAGAAAATTTGATAGATCTTTTTGATCGTCGCCACGAGTCTACTTGCCAAGTTTCAGCTCGACTGGATCACGGGAAAAGGGTCAAAAATCGATCCAAAGTTTTTTTTTACGGCAAGCCGGTAAGCAAGCAAGCAGACGCCACGAGTTAATATAAAGGGAGTAAAAATGAAGTGATACAGTATATTTATATATGCGATGTAATATCTTTCTGACATGTAAATGCTTAACATAGACATAATATACAATTAAAAAGAAAATAACTTGACAATTAGAAAGATCTGGAGACTAGTTGAGATAATTATCGAAACTGTAAAAATATCAATTAAAAAACATGAGAATTATAAAATAAATAAATCGCGAAATCATTTTAGGAATATATATGAAAAAACGAGATATACAGAAATAAAGCATAATATAAACACAAAAATATAATATTAAGGAAAGCACAGAACATATCAAAATATAAGGAACCAGGAACTATAATGGTAACAGAAAAATTAAGGAAAGCATAAGCACGGAATAAAGAATACATTGAACAAAAGTGTACAGCGATGTACTGTATGAAACAATATGTATTCAATCAATGAATCCTAAAGCTAAAAATTATTCCAAATTGTACTTAATTATTCTCGATATGAACTATAAAGTTTCATAAGATAAACTTTCATTTGCATAAAACAAAATATCTAGAAAAAATTATATTAAATGCATGGTATGGTATTTGAAACTTGGACTCAAAAGTAGGTACATGTCCGCAAAAGTATTTATCTATTTTGAAAAATAAAATCTGCGGACGAAGATTAATCGATCATCGTTCTATGATAAATGTCTTAAGTCATAAACTGTAAGTATATAAATATTCTGTTTTTCTTACTTTTACATATCGGTTTGTTCTTATACCATAACCATTTTTAGTATATTTCAATATGGAATAGATTTCATCAAAGACTCTCGTGTAACGTGTATCACAAAACTTTAAAAGGCTAGATTGCTGAAAGGAAGCATAATTAATGGGTTTTTGATTAGATGTATACACGCCGCGATAATGGGAACGAAGAATTTAGCGATATATTTTTGATACATTGATTAATTGACTTTTGGCTAATAGTCAGTCTGTGACAACCGTGACAGAGGTGCCAATTCTGTATTGAAAATTCTAGCATGATTGGTATTAATTGACGCCTAGTCATTGACATCTGCGCAAATTAAATCAACATGTATAATTTTAAATATCCAAATGCAGTGCACAATCTACCTTCGTCGGATCATTGTAAATTAAAAACGATATTGTCGAGTTAAGTCGTTGTTGCTGATTCAGTAAATAGATGATGAAGAAAAACAAACAAAATTCTTGAACATTGAGGATTTAATGAATGATTTATTTCACCAATTCGGAGAGGGTTGATGAAGAAGTCCACCCCTATCTCACGGCTTCTTCCGTATTCTGAAAAATGTCGCGATGCATGTATGTGCATGTATGTGAAGTAAGTAAAACACACAAGAAATACTCACATGGAAAGACTGAAATTTATTGACGCGGGTTTACTGTTATGGTAGAGTTCTTTTCATTTCAGAAAGACTATTGAAGTATATTTTGTGTAAGCCGTTTGTACGAGGCACATTGTTTCATTGAGTTAGTGGTTATACCCATAAACACCTCCCTTTCAAGCCCATCTTTCCTCTGACTTAACCATCACTTGTTCTCTGTACAGCTAAATTATAGTTACTTTTTATTATTTATTTATTTATTATTATTTTTTAATAAAAAGATATGCGAACACGGAATAGGTGTCACATAAATATTTTTTACTACTTTCAAACTAAGCTAAACGCTTGTGCTATGAAAATAGAACTAACTTGCTGGTATACTGGAGCGGAGCTCGAAACACCAACCACTAGATCACTAGGCGAGCGCCATGACCACTACACCAACAAGCTACACTTTTGTTTAGCTGTGGTGTTTTTCGCGTTTTGTATTTTGGAGATCTTAAAAAGATTATTCCAATTAAGATGAATTCTTACGAGATACATTGAGTCGATTTTCCAAAAGCCTACTGGGATTTCGGATTAAAATCGAAAATTGAGATTCCGCTTCACGCAAATTTGGCAAACTTTATATAAATTTGAAATAAACTTAATAATTTTTAACTATTAACTTTAGTTATTAACGAGTGAATCAAAAAAAAAATTTGAAGTCATGCTTTTAATATAGGGTAACAGTTTCACCGCGAGATGGTGAAGGAGTGGCACATGACTGTGAGAGGCTAGTTGCAAAAAATACTGCGCATCAACACTCTGAACCCGCGGCGTAATTATGTTGAACGTTCTTTTTGCCAAACCGTTATTTTTTTCTAAACATTTTTGTCCTGAGATATTAGAAATCTAATTTCAATATTACCCTAATTTTACAAATTTGACATTTGATGCCTAATGTCATAGCTCAATCTGCCGACTAAAATTAATAAATTTGGAATCGGAACAGTTTTTCATACTTAAACATATTTTTTCGTCGTTATTGAACATTACTTTCGTAATTAATGTTCAATAACGATGAAAAAATATGAATTTTAATCGCAGTAATAACCAAATCACGTCAAAAATTATTTAATAATGTGTAGTCATCTACTTTACGTAAGTGTTGAAGGTTTTAGAGGACTAGCTAGTCGGGAAGTTGGCGAAAAAATAATATTTTACTTTAATTATAACGGTATTAAAGAATTAAAGAATAAGTGATTTTAAAAAATGATCCAGTTTTAATATACACATTGAGATTAATAAGATTTTCAATAGTATAAACAACAAGTATAAAATTGTGCAATCCGCCATTTTAACTGAAACACCGGTCATAGCGAATGACGTCACGCCTCAGTACCTATCACCGTGTCTTTGAACCGTTGCCATAGACACAATGCAATATTTACTGAGGCTTGACGTCACGTAAACGAAATGACAGCTGCGGGCGTTTTTGCGCGAAATTAAAAATATATACATGAAAATGCAATTATTTGCGTAAAAACTCAGTTAATCACTGAAATAATGTTATTTTCTGTAATAGTAGACGTGTACCTACAATATAGAATGTTATTTCAAAATCTATCATCATGCCTATTACAAGAATCCACCACAACAAACAAACCAACGACAAATAAACAAAGATTAATAAACGCATGAAAAAAAACATCAATGTTTTAGATTAAAACAGTTAACCAACCTTGATCGAGCAGTATGATTTCCACCGTGTTTCCCAGGGGGATTTTCCGCACGTGCACACACTCGCAGCTCTTCTCGCCGGAGCACGCGGCGCGCGCGCACGTGGCGCCCGCCGGCACGTCGCGCCCCTGCGTCAGCAGCGGCGAGGGGGGGAACGTGAACGTGACGCCGTCCATCTCTGCGCCCCCTAGCGAAACCAATAGTGCATTTTTTAATTTTAATCGCTCACCACAATCTTCATAATTTTCTCAACACTGACAAGGATAGTAACACTAAATGCACAATGTACATGTAAATTTTTAAGATAACTAATACATTAATGTATATTTTCTATGCACATTACTGCTCCGCATTTTATATTTTAAATTTATATTTTTAATTTTTATTTTTGTACTCATATTTTAATGCTTATTCCTGATACTTTCACTACTTATATCTTTTATTGCTTTTTATACATGTACTTTATATTAATATATTTTATATTTTACTGCTTATTTCCGATATTGTTTAATGTATATACTTTTTGATTTTATGCATTATTTTTTTATGTAAAAGCCTGTAATGGACGTAAAAAAGTAAGTAAATAAATAAATAAATTAGATCGGTGTGAAATCTGGCGGACATATCAGCATTTTGATCTGAACATACATTTAGCAAATAGAACAAGTAACTCAAAAAAATTAAAAACATGCTTTCATACGCTTTCTTTGCATACATTCGTAATCGATTTTTTAACATCACCCGTGTAGTTAACATGTTAAAGGTAAAAAAAAAGATTAAAACACAATTTCGTACAGCGTGTTCTTCAGCTGTTTCTGACACTTACTTGTTAGTGACGTGATTATTACTTTAATCTAAATAATGACCAAATCATGTCGAAAATTATTTAACAACGTATAGTCATCCATTTTACGTAAATGTTGAAAGTTTCAGAGGTCTAGCTCGTAGTTAATCGGAAAGTTGGTGAAAAATTAATTACAATATTCCACCACAACAAACCACAAACAAACAAAGAGTTGAATAAATGCGTGTAAAAATTGACTATTTCATGTTTATTGTCATAAAATTAGATTTCTTCTTGATTTAATAACATCATGTTACTAAACCACTGTGCCTGTGTTCTAAAATTTATTTTATAAAAAATTTTTGAAGCAGGTTTTGAACCGAATATTTTAATAATATAGGCATTAAAGAATATCAAGTTTAGTACGTCCAACAATGTGGTACGCTCAAAGACCGTTGATAGAAATATTTTTTTGGTTACAAGTTTCGGGCGCCCACCCGGGGTAACCAGGGTGACGACTCGAGGGGTGCGGTGGCACTGGAAAGGTTATAAAACAAATAAGCGAATAGTGCGTAGAAATGAGAACACTCTCCAAAACCAAGTACCAAAAGTGTTTTATTTTAAATCCCCGTCATGTGGTGGGCAATCACGCAAGCGATATCGCTTTTCTCGTGCGCTTAAAGTAATTATACCATTTATCTATCTATATGCTATCACCAGCAACACACATACAACGCTACGGGGCAAAACCTGGACGTTTTGTGTTATCTGAAGCCAGCTTTCGTTTATTGGACGAAAATATATTAATATTTATTTTTTAAATTGTTGTCAGGTTGTTATGGCCATCCATCAATCAAATCTCGAGGCAATTGAAAAGTAGCCGGTGAAAAAACGGAATGAAAAAAAAAAGAAACTGAAAGTAGTAACTCGATATTGAAACCGTGGTACCCACTCGGATTATCTTCGTCGCTTGCAGAGCAACAAGAAAGTTGAGATAAACGGCTAATGGCATATCAAGACGATAATAATAACATGTTCTAAAATATTATTGATGTCGACGGTTAGTTTAGAAAAAAAGGAAGTAACCGACACTGCAATTATGAAAGCGTGTCAAAACTAGAGCAGAGTTTTGAGGGATCACGATGACAAGCATTTATCATTTTTACATGTGCACCAACACAATAATTTAAATGAAAATTTATCCCCGTCGCTCTAACCATTTTATCATACCCCCAAATATGCGTGTTTTAATATATTTTTTAAAACTCTAACACAGACTTATTTTATTATATTTTTTAACTCACAGATTTTTAATGGGTCATTAACGATACCGATAGATAACCCTAGTGTACAATAAAAAAATAATTCATGACTATTGGGACAATAACATGTCGCAGAACAGTTTATAAAATGTTTAATGAAAATGTTTAGTGAAAAATTTAAAAAATTAAATGTACATCACTCATCACCAATACGCAAGGAAAGGAAAAATCTTATTGAAATTTACTTCTGAGCACATAAAATTTTAAAGTTACGTCAATGATTTATTAGTATATTAAACATTTGTTACAATTTGCGTTTCTACAAAAGCTATCTTAATTTTAAAAGGAAAACTATTATCTAAATAATTTTCATTATCTATATTTAAATTTATGATCTCGGAGGTAAATTAAAAAATATCACATGAAAATAAAAGCAACAAGTGTGTTGTAAATTTAATTTATAGACGCCCAAAGAACAATAACTAGTATGCTTAGCTTTCATTCTTATTGCTTAATATTCTTAATAACAATATTGTTAACTAAGCATCACGACGTTTCCCTGGAAGGATAAGTAGAAAGGATAGAACGCCACTTTTCAATCTCCATGCTCACTAATTTTGACTCGTCGATTTTCATACACCTTTTTAGGGCCGGTTGTTTGATCAGTTAGTTAAGTAACAGTTAAGCAAAAAGGATAGATAATTAGGAAAACGGGTGTTTTGATTGGAGAAAAACGCAAGATTCTGTGCTTTTTTCTTAACTATTACTCTTACTCCTGATCAAATATTCGACCCTTATAGCTCTTCGGTGGTTGAAGCTTTCCGCAATATTCATCTGATCATAACAGGTCTTTCGCGGATGTCTTTGTTTCGCTTGCCGTCAACCCTCGCCTCATACATTTTCTTCACCATCTTCTACTCGCTCACGCGTTCCTCTGAATCCAACCGTTTTGTTTATTTTATCGACTACGCTACAGACATCAAAACATCCGTTGGTTATTTTAAAAAAAAAATTAAAAAAAGATCGGAAGCCAGAGCGGGGTACAGATGGGACCCCAGTCAATTTACGTTTTAATAAAGTATATATCAATGGCTTTTTTTATTTTTTATTATTTTTTCTAAATTATTTATTACATAAAAAGAGGTAAAGGTGGTTGCTTAACTAGACTAGTCTGTTCTAAAGCAACTACATGTACTGTTTTTTAAATTTAGTTAAAAATAAGTGTATAATAAGCATGTAATACTTATAAAATGCACTAAATTACAAATTTAGACACATAGACAAAAAATCAAATCATATTATAATTCACATCACATCACTTAGAGAAAAAATCAAAACATATTTACAGAAGGTATTTGAATTATAATAGTCGCAAAAACGTTTTGCAATGGAATCTAAGCTGTCACATTTGACAAGTTTTTTGTTCCATGTTATTGTTTCTTTATTTAACTTACTAACTTAATAAAAACGACGTTCTTTGCCCCATAACATACTGAAAAATAATTAAAAAATAAAAATTGAACATGCAGTTACAATATTTTGGTATGGAAATGAATACCAAATGGCAGATACAACATTATGATCTATGATAAAATAAAATCGAAATGTTTTATTGATTACTTCAGAGAACATTTGAAAATTATATTTAAAAAAGATCAATTTTCTCAATACAAGCATTTTTCCATTTTTTTAAATTCCCAACATAGAAAATAATTTACAAAAAAAAGATTATTCAGTTGATCAAGGAAAATAATCGCACAAAATTCAAAACAAGCCTTTTTTAAGATCTCTAAACATCAAAATACCGAAATACAGAACAAAAAAATACCAGCAAAATTTTATAAAATAAAATTAATATTTTATAAAATAAATTTAAAAAATAAAAATAAAACTTTAATTGCCATTCTACATAAATAAGAAAGCTAAGGAAATTATAAATCAATTAAAAAATCAATTAAATTCACAATTTTGATAAAATAAAGTACAAGACCCTCTCCAAGCACCAATTGGAGTCTAGCTAGTCTTTTTTTTTCGAAAGATATCAACTAATCAAACCTGACCGCGTGTAATATTATATATTAAAGTAGCATGTTATTACTAATAAAAATAATGTAACAAGACTATAATTAAAATTAAATAAATAAATTTGAACATTGGACGAATGAATGAAATACTCGTCTGTATTTAGATTTTTTTAAGTCTGTAATATTAGAAGATAGACGCGTCTCTGTAGAGCTTGTATAACTTTGAAACATTAAAATTGCAATATAAATTTTTTAAATCCGGTTTTGAGATAATGAAGTAGAAATTTGCCGCCATTAATCAAAATTACGCATCACAAAGTATTATACTATTAGAATACTTAAATACAGCTATTAACACAGCGGTTATGCACTTACGAGTTCAACGATAAAATGTAGCGTGTACCCAAACTCGTTATAACGTCATTAACTTCCAAATCATCGCAGTATTCAGGTATTGATGTTAATCACCTGCGAGTTGTTCTAATCTTTTAGAGAAATCTAGTTATTAAATAGGTACCTGGTACACAGATTGCTTGTTTTATTTGCTAACTTAATATTTCTGGTCTAATGACACTTAATGAAAATCTTATGTACAGCATATTCATTGGCGATTTTTGATATTCGTGTATCTATAATTTTATAACTGGTCCTCGCTAAATCAATGGAACACCCCGTTTCTCGATATCATAAGGACCGATTATACAATATCTTTTTGTTCACAAAAAAAAATAGATTGTTCTGGAAATTATATTTCGAAAGCTGGACATTTCTCAATCGATTCTGTGGAATCGTTTTTTACGACATAGAGCAATTCGGTATGTCGCAGAATTTTTTGTGAGGAAAAAAGTATCGTATTTTCGTATTGAGGATTGAGGAAATATTGTATTGAATTATCGTATTGAGGAAAAAAGGATCGTATTTTCGCGTCATATTCGAAAATTTTAGAACTCGTTTCAAAAGTAATAATTCGACACTCACTTGGATCTGGAACTGGAGTTCGGGTAAATCGACGACCTAAACCATCGCTAATTATAATAAAAATTTGTGCACATCAACACTCCCGTTCCAGAACGGGGCATAACTTACCCCAAAAATCTTATTTTAAAATATTTAATAATTAAATCCTATTCTATCCTCTAATTCTAATCCTCATAAATATCCCAAAGAATACAAGACGAAAAGAAAATCGGATTATAATGAGTAGTAAGACAGACAAAAGCAGAAAAAAAAAATTCCATAGACAAAAGATTCTATACAAGCTCTGTTTTAACTCCCTTTCTTTTAACTCATAGCGTCTGCTTGTCGGCTTGTCTGCTTGTCTGCCGAAAAAACTTTGGATCGATTTTTAATCCTTTCCGGTGATCCAATCGAGCTGAAACTTCGCAGACAGACTCGTGGCGACGATAAACATGATTAATAGTTTTTTTTAAATTAATTATTATAGCATAATTTTGGATTTTTCGAAATTTACATACAAATAAGAAAGAAGCCCGACGCATGGAAAAGCGCGAAACCTGTTTCAACTAGTCTGACTCGAGCCATGGGTCCGATCAGTCGGCTATATGTTGATAGAATATCAAATTGGAAACAATACAAAAGAGAAAGGAAGTAATATAAAAACTTTGTTTTTATGAGTTATTTTTTTTTTAAATATCATAATATTTTCAACAAAACTTCAATTTTTAAGTCATTAATTTAATTAAAAAGAAATAGACATAAATAACCAATCTAACGACTAGTCCAATATTTCTTTTTAATATCATGAACACTTGAAATTAAAACAAAAAACAAATGAAATCAATTCATACATTATTAGTATGTACCTAATAGAAATTCTGGTTTTCAATAAATATTTTAATGTGTATTTTGAAAATAGTTCGAAACAAGAATAAATAAAATATATAGTAGAATAATTATTCTTCCACAATAACAAAGAAGTAGTCACTGCAAAACTTGTCGGCATAGTAATTAAATGTAAAGTGCACATTAAAGAGTTAAGGTTGTTATTGCGGTCGTTAGACATATTTTACTGTAACTGGTTGCGGATATTTTATACGAACCGTATGCTTTTCCGAGAAACGATTCTCGACGTTTCGTTGAATTCTTATTCAACGTCATCAAGAGGACGACCTTTACCCGCGGAAACGTCGAGAATCGTTTCTCGGAAAAATATACGGTTCGTATAAAATATCCGCAACCAGTTACGGTTAAATATCAAGTGAACATGTTGGAGAAAATACTTTATTATGGTTTAAAAATAGAATTAATATTAAAAACTTCTGAGTAAAATTAATATTTTTTAAAAATTAATGCAGCTATTTATAATGTTTATTTCTTTTTACATTCAATTAAAAAATTCAGGTTCTGTTGAAGATATTACGATATTTCTTAAAAAACATAGAGCTCGTATAGAATCCTTTTCTTTTTACAATAAATACTGTAAAACAGAACGTTGTTACCGGATCCCCAGAGGGATGATTGATTAATTAGGATAAATTATAGCTATGAATTTGAGAAACGTGTGTGGAAATCTTTTTATACGATGGGCCAGAGCTTACAACCTTTATGAGCTGTCTTAAGTGATCACTCTATAAAATGCAAGGTTTTCAATTCCATTATAAGAACATTCACACATAAATTTTGAAATACTTGACAAGTATTTGGCGCCCTGTTCTAACGACACTGATTCAACCCTTGAGAGAAGTCGCAGTAAAATCCGCCGACGTAACTAGTACATATTGCACACTGGCGACCTCTATTGTAGAAGAAGAGAACACTCCACAACAACGTGCATACAATTTACGCCCTAGAAAGCAGCACCTAATCAGTCCGACCTCCACCTCCGCGGGTAAAGGTCGTCCTCCTGATGACGTTGGGTAAGTATCCAACGAAACATCGAGATTCGCTTCTCGGTAATACTTACGGTGCGTATAAAATATCCTAAATTACCGTTAAATATGTCTAACGACCGTAACAACAACCTTAACTCTTTAAGTTCTACATATGTATAAATCTGAGAATCTTTCGTTTATTTGAATTGACTATGCTAGAGACATCTGTGGTCATTTCTCATGAACTAGGTATACTTATAACTGGTAATGATACCTTCATATGTTT
Organism: Agrypnia vestita; assembly: GCA_016648135.1. Lineage (NCBI taxonomy): Eukaryota > Metazoa > Arthropoda > Insecta > Trichoptera > Phryganeidae > Agrypnia > Agrypnia vestita. The sequence continues at coordinate 157,860 of JADDOH010004677.1, forward strand.
TAAGTGGAGTAATAAGCAATATACTTTTAATGTAGATATGAAATTCTTACGGATTGTTTTAACATATAAACTAGAATACGTTTGAAAATCTTCCACACACGTTTCTCATATTCATAGCTTCGTCTCTGTGAGACTTCTATAATTTACCATAACAGTTGTTTAGTCTGTCGAACATTTATTTCCTTTTTTATAGTTAGTACTTTCTAAATCAGAATCATCACCTTGGCACCACAATTACATCCGCAAAAACATATTCAATTAATTTTATGAACTCTTAATGATGATGTTCTTACTGTAGCGAATGCAAAGGTACGATTTTTTTTCGTCATCATTGATCTGTCATTAGGAAAAGAAATTATTAGAAATAATTTAAAAATATATATATTAAAGAAAACACATTATTATTGTGAAGTTGCAATTTCAGAACAAAGTTCTGTGAATTTTTAAACAAATTTATTAATCATAAAAGACATAGAGAAAAATCAAATAAACGAAAAAATATTTTAGCCGCTCCCGGGATTCGAACCAACGGACCTCCACTCTATCCGGGAATGACGTGTTATCACCAGTACATTAACGCCTAGTACATTAACGTAAATTTTTCGACCTTATATGTAGCTCTTTTTTAATTGGTTAACAGACTCATATTATTCCATTTTTTTAAAGTTTTTTTAAAAAGATTGTTTAAAAAAACGGAATAATATGATGTGTGTTAATCAATAAATTAAAAAAGGGTTACATATATGCTCGAAAAAATGTCATACAACGTTGATATAACGTTGTATGACGTTAAACAAATTAGGAAAGAAAGTAAAGCTGATAATTAATAACCTAGTTAATTTAAATAAATAAAGGTGGCTCAGGTAATTTGGGCACGTTGAGCGAAGGCGGAAAACGTGGCATGTCCAGAGTAACCAGACACTGGAAGATGGTCCCGTTAGGGGCTTCAACAATCGGCGTGATGGCGAAATAGAAAGACAGCAAATAAACGATTTTTTCGTACCTGATTTTGATCTGGCACACGAAGTGGTTTTTTTAAAATTGGGTACCTACATACTTTGACCTATGGAAAAAATGGTTCCCCCTCACTGTTAAGTTATAATTTATGTGACCCAATTTGAGTTTATACATAAGATCCAAATATAATAAATTATATTATTTTAGCGTTTATATAACAGGTCACAGTATTGCGACAAAAAATTGGTAATGCTTCTTAGGACGCGAACGTCCACGCTGAGCGAAACATTCGCACAACCAGTTCTTCACGAAGAAAGTACCATGCTGCAGCTGAAATGAAATGGAAGTTGCGACCCACTTTGCGGAGAGAGAGTTATGCAATGCATATTATAATGTAATATAATATCGTCTAAACTATGCACATATTTATTTAGGATAGGTGAAGAATGAACATATTTTTTTAATAGAAATTTCTCGAGTCGGAAATGGCTCCCGAAAGTTATTTCCATCAGGCACCAGTTTATGCCATCGCTTGTCAACTATGAACATCTAATTTATTAGTTTTGGAATTAATTTTGCCGCCATAATGATGAGACTGAAGACATTTGGCAGTTGACGATTTGCTGTATGTATTTCGAGGGTAGAAAGCCAAAATGGCATTAGTGACATATGATTTCTAACTTTACATGAGCGCCAAATAATGTTTTATCAATCTGGTTTTGTCAATATTATTTTATTATTAAATGATTTCCGTGTATGTGTTTTGGATTAATCAATGTGGAAATCGTTTAATAATAAAATAAACATTGACAGATCTTTATGTTGCTCTCCTGCAATGTTCGAAATAATCAGTAAAACCCTTTTGGCTTTCTATCCTCGATTTGATGTGCATATTTTTAATGCAACTTATTACCTTATTGGTACCCATTTAAATGCTCTATAAAATATGTATTTATTGAAACATTGTAAATTACTGTATTGATTTGAAGCATCGCCACCAAAAAATGTTAAAGAATATAAATATTTACTATCTCATTGTAAAATGTTACTTTTAAAATAATTAGTAATTGTTTACATAGTAATTACTACACTTAATTATCCATTCTAATCTCTTATCCATATATTTCTTTTCTTTATATTCCCAACATACATATTCCTCCTTTCATGATTCTCTCTTATTTTTAAAACACCCTTGAGGTGAGTTGTCACGAAAATGTCGCTATGTAGTATATCCAAACATAATTATTATTTATTTGAATGCCCGTGTTTCGAACGAAAACAAACTTAATAGGTTGAAAATGAGACAAATTCAAGTATATAGTCTTTTATGTAGAATAAAGAATGAACAAATCAAAAAAAAATGTAAAGCTAATCATAGCATAGTGAATAAGATTAATAAAGGATCGCTTAGATGGTTTTGTCATGTTAAACGAATGAATTAAGAGAGAATAATTAGAACAATGTATGACGCGAGTATCGATGGCACCAGAAATAGAGAACAGTCGCCGAAGACTTGGAACGGAACACGGAAACCTCAACAATCTATGAGTTTACACGAGAATGTGATTGCTCAAAAATGGATGGAATAAATAGACATGATCATGTCGATCTATTTAACGACAGAATCAAAGGCGACAGACACAAGAATGCTTCTATGTAAGGTATTCACCTCATAAATTGCACATTAGATGGAGTAATCTGTCGTGCAATTGCAAAAAAATAAGGATAAGGCAAGGGTTGTGTGTAAGGACAAAATAGTGTAGTCCTCCATCTGCCTATCTCTGCGTGGTAACGGCGTGATAGTAAGTTAGTACTTTTCAGAAAATTAATAAGGGGTCATCTTCCAGCAATGGATTTACAACCAATGATAATGATGAAAAAAATATTTAATTAAACTTTTCTTAACAAAATGTTATTTATGTTAGTATATAACCACTAAAAATTACTTTTTTTGTCTGCCGATTTCGAGACTAACATACACATGTTAAGAGTCTCGAAACCGGTAGACAAAAAAGTAATAAAAAATACGCATGTGAAGAATATTTTGCGAAGTATTTTGGTGTGTAAATAATACTGTCACGTGTCGTGACCGCGGGAGGAATTAATAAAACGCTGGAATTTAATAACGGATTTATTAATTACTGATTATTTGATTAACCAAACGTACGATGTCACTTAACACTATTGAATATAACTCTATTCCTTAAATTAAACTATTAGGCCGTTCTGGAATCGTCGATAGTGTTGTTGTGACATGTGACAGATGTGCGCAATTCTTTTTAGCCTCGTTACAATACTATGGATGTGGTGTGTAGTGATATTTACGTGCTAGTGTGGTGGTTATCCTGGCGAAGAGACGGGTTACGTCTCGAAACCGGTAGACAAAAAAGTAATTTTTAGTGGTTGTACACTAACAAATAACATTTCGTTAAAATGTCTGACCACAAATTTAATGCTTTAAATATTAATAATAAAGTTTTCTTGTAAGACTACGCAAAAAATAATGACGCCTTCAAGTTTGTAAGCGTTCAATTATAATACCTTCTCACAAGGCACGATCAAACAGTGGTAACGGCGTGTACTCGCATCAAATTTATCTCCAAAAAAATAAGAAGCGAAGATCGAGCGCCTCACTTTCCATCCGTCAGCTTTCGAGTGCCGCGTCCAGGTCCCGAATGATGAACAAGTGAAAGGTCCCATCGAGTGCGGGCAATATGGAGTGGGCACGCTCGAGTACTTGAGCCGACCGCGAGGCATTTGCCGTTTTACTTCTTGCGAAATCGATTCGATCACTTTTAAAAGAGATTCAATTTCACCACTCCAAACTCCGAGTGAAGTTTCGTTTTTAATATTTGACGCACGCGGTGTAAAATTGTACAGAGTTGAACTAAACCCCTTCCTTAGGCGAGGGGACTGGGGCACAGTAGAAGTATGTCCCCCCTCGGATTTTTTTTAAGGCACATTTATTATAATCCAGTTAAAGTGTTTATTCTTGCATAATTAAATATCTTAGTAAATGAAACGTATTTTTTACAATTGACGTATATTTAAATTTGTATTTTTAATTCATTTTATATTATTTTGTTCCAAGCCAAGTCTCTCGAGTGAAGTTTCGTATTTAATATTTGACGCACGCAGTATAAAATTGTACAGAGTTGAACTAAACCCCTTCCTTAGGCGAGGGGACTGGGGCACAGTAGAAGTATGTCCCCCCTCGGATTTTTTTTAAGGCACATTTATTATAATCCAGTTAAAGTGTTTATTCTTGCATAATTAAATATCTTAGTAAATGAAACGTATTTTTTACAATTGACGTTTTTTATTAATTTTTAATTTATTCTATTTTATTTTGATCCAAGCCAGGTCTCTTCAAGTATAAATGTCATTTTTCAATAAAGAGCTTATTTATTAAGACACTATAAGAGTAAATGAGTAATTAGTAAGTCAATCGTAGTGGAACCAAACTTGGAACTTGGAACTTGAAACCAAAACGCGAACCAGGAAATATCCGTTAGAAACGTCCGTAATACGGACCACCAATATATAGATGTCAAATTTGACGGTATATTTTATTTTTACATTAATTTTTAACTCTACAATACGCCATGTTAAATGTTGTTAAAATTTGATTGGTAATTTTATTTTGAACTCTGCAGTAGGCTATAAGGCCCAATTACTTAAAATTACAATTAATAACAACGTAAAAAAAATTATGAAACGGCTGTAAGGATTCGATTTGTGACTAAATTAAGGTATGATGAAAACCTCCTGGGTTGACCTCATTACCAATAACCATCACTCCGTTAGGCAGAGAGGATAGAACGACACATTTTTCTAGCTTGGCACACCACTTTTGCTTCGGCTACATTCATACGTGTTATAATGCATGCTCTACGTTTTTTGAGGGTTTTAACAGGACCATCCTCCAATATGTGTAGTGTCAGATCGTGCCAGGTCTTTCGCGAATGTCCTCCGTTCTTGCTACCTTCGACACTCGCCACATATATTTTCTAAACCATGCTTTCCTCGCTCGTACTTTCCATACGTCCAAATCATCTCGGCGATTTTTTCTCTATTCTATCGACTTGTTCATTCCTCGCTCTATCGGTCGATGGTTTTCTATACAAGCGCCTTAGTGACTGCATTTCCACCGCATTCAGTCCATTTTCATTCCTTTTTTACCAATTCCAGGCTTCACTTCCATGCATCAGAGTTGGCACTAGAACTCCATCATGTATCGCTAGTCTTGCTTCCTTTGCCAGATTCTTATTGGCCATATTTGCATTCAGAGCGCCATTTACTTTGTTGCCCGCAGTCACTCTACTAAACGTATTTCCCAAACTTACAAACTCGTTCACTTGTTCTATGCATCATTGCGTACAATCACATCGGGCTTAGGTATTAAAACGCGTGAATAAATTACGAAAACGAATAACAACTATCAAAGAAAAGAATGCTGAATACTTCGGTATACCGCAATGTCTTTCCGCATTTTTCGCAATAAGAAATATGATATAGATAGCAAGGAAGATAGAAAGTGTAGGCAGAAAATCAATCTTGGCTACGTACCTTTAGAGAGTGATTAAATCTCTAAAAAGTTGGTGAACTTATATATTTTACACAGGATTAATTAGCATACCACATTTTGGTGCCGAATCTCCGATTAAAGATGACACACGAAGAAGAATATATGTATATGTATATACAAGTTTACCAAATCTTCCTATTTCAATGCTGAGTAAAAAATGTCACAATAGTCGAGGGGGAAAACAATTTTTTTCATCGATATTTGTTAAACATATAACTGATATCGAATTTCATAAATTCATTCGCTTTGAATAAAATATATATATATACATAAAATATTTTTAATAACTACCACACTGGCGGAGTTAAATACGTTTGTATGAAGTTATATTTAACTCGTAAGTTAGTCCCAAGTATGTATTAATTTGAATCTCTTCAAATCAACGATCACACTCTAAATCATTTTAATGAAGAGAATTAATTAATAAATAATCAAGTGGTATCGTTCCTTTCCAATCAAGTTATTTATATATATATAGAGATATATATATATATATATATATATGATATATATGATATATATATATTATTATATATATATATAAATATCTATATATATATAATATCTATGTTAAATCGAAGGCTTTCACGGGTACACTATGTGTTATTCTAAACTACTTTGGGGGTGTAACCCGCGTCAAATTCTGGTCGTCAGGACCAGTCGTCTGCCGACGTTTCGAACAGATCTCACTGCTCATCTTCAGGGCGCCTTGTCGATGAGCTGCTTCTCCAAAAAGCGTACAACCGTTTGGGTCCGGAGCTCACCGTCAAGACTTGACGTGTGTTTCCCTATCCGCCAAGTTTTCTCCATAGCCCTTGGTGTCACATCGAAAATAGGCGCGTTTGGTGGGGGTGGCTGTGCGTGGGTGGGAGTGGATGACGAAAATGTGCTTTTTAGCACATTGTTTTGTTATGGGAAGGCCAAAAATGCTTCAGATTGTTTCAAAATAGGCTCACCGACTGCGTCGGTGAGTCTTGAAGGTTCCGGAAAAATCTGCTCTAGAAAGTTCTGGAAGGAGACGGTTCTATAAAATTCCCGAAAGTTCTATAAGGTTCTAAACTGAGTGGCGGAATGTGTCGGTGTGTCTAGAAGGTTCCTGTACATTTGATAAATCTATTGAAAGTTCTGTAAGGAGAATGTTCTAGATGGTTCGCGAAAGTTCTATGATAATCCAAACAGTGTACTAAAAATCTACGTGCGAAGCCGCGCGGGCACAGCTAGTTAAAGATCAACTTCAATTCAATATGTAAGTGAAATAGAATTTCAATGTACTTCACAAACTAGTTTATTAATCCGAGTATATTCTAGAGTGTGATAGTTACAGGTTTTTTCACATACCTCGCTAATATATCGAAAGAGATTAATATAATGAATTAATATGATAACTGACCTGTTTGTAGACAAATTGTTTTCATGCTCATTATAACTCTAATTGTTTTAAAATTATTTTACCTGGGTTAAATACAGTACCTACAATTAGTTGTCAATGACTTCCAAATATACGACGATTTCTGGCTACTAAAGTAACTCAATGTTTTTCCCTAAGAAAGATAGATTTTTGTTAAGATATATTATAGATATCTCATAGAGACGAAACTATATTTTTTATGGTAAAGTATGGAAGTCTTTATGTGTTCATAGGGCTTACGACCTATCGTACGGCTGGCTTAAGAGATCACTTTTACAATGTAACGTTCACATTTCCACCCATGGTAGAATACCACATCTATCAAATTTTTGGAAGTTGTATATATCTTTAAGTTTAAAACCCGTTTCATATGTATATTGTGATTATCATTAGTGCGACTGGCGTCCAAAACTTTTTCATTTCCCTTAATTAACCAGAGGTTTTTATTTATTTATTTAATGTTTATGGAAGACCAACAGCACAAAAAAAAGCATAGAAAACATTGATACAATATAGATGGCCAATTACAGGTCTCCACATTTATGTCGATGTCACCATTAAGATATCTATTTTTGAATTAATTTTTTTTTAAGCAATATCCTTTACATGTGTAATGAGATTCTTCCGAATTATTGGCATTACACTAGAATGCGCCTGAAATATCATTTCATTTTTTTTAAACTCCTTCTTAGACCAGTTTTTTACATTCAGAATTTTTCAGAAAAATTTGGACAAACTCAAAATATTCTGATTGAGAAGTTTCATCGAGACATCTTTCCGTATCTGCTGAGGTCGCGGTTCTGCGATTTGCTCTGGGAGCCCTAAGGTCTTCAATGAGTGGCATGAGCAAATTTTGTCTGTAGGTACTTATTACTACATTTGCGTTTTCTACATTTCCTCATTTTTCGGAAAAATTTGGACAAACTCAAAATATACTGAGATTCTTGTACGCAAAGGAAATAATATAATAATTTCCTATTTTATACTTCTTTCTAATACTTGACTATAATTTAATCTTTTATGCCAATATATACATTATTCGGTAATGGAAAAAGAGGTTAATTTTTAATTTTTATTTCTCCTATGAAGGAAAAGGATCATTCGGTAAGTGATTGGTTTTAATATGAAACTCGTGTGGTTAAATACATAGTTAACTGTATATATTGGTGAATTCGCTTTATTATACATCAATTAAATAAACATTTTAACCCTGGTACTCTTTTAGTCCTAAGTCATAAAAGTAGAAAAACGTAATTCAAGTAGCGAAATGCAATGCAAATTAACATCTTACTTAGGTATAAAACGTGTAAAACGCCTCCCATTAAAAGTTTGTTCTGAAATACGTTATTTTATTTCTAGGTTAATAGTAGATTAGATTAGTTTTATTGCGCTTGCGTAATATGTAGATGTGAATCATCCGTCTATGGCGGCGGCCGCGGGCTGTGTGAACGGATACATTCGGTGATGTAACAAACCTACGCTTTCTGCTTTCAGCCCGGACGTAACGTGAACGCTTGATCGTGGCTTGATATAACGCGCTAGGAAGAATAAGGAAATATACATTTTTTAGAAAATTCTTGTTTACAATGGGCCGACCGATCGTCCGCGCAGTGTTTTTGATAAGCGCGTATTGTAAAGAAAGAAATGTAGCAGCGTTCCGCAATGGAAGATCCGCGCAGTGTGGTGCCGGACTTAAACCAACTATATTACACTATTTTTTCGGACAATGTTAAAAAAAATTGAAATTCGTGTCAAAAAAGCAAATATCAAAGGAAAATTAAACTTTTTAACATTATCCAAAAATACAGAGTAATTCGGAAGGTTTAAGATACTAAAACGAAATTGGAATTATTTGCAGACTCGACGATATACCTAAGGACCGTCGTACCTAATGTTAATTAAAGTGCGAATTGTAAATTTAATTGGGAGGTTGGTTCTGTATTTGTGTATTGGTGTAAGAAATCTTATTTTGGTTTCTGTTTTATTAAAAGAAATATTTATTTCTGGATATTTATGTACTGATCACTAAGGCCCGGTTGCTTCAAGTTCGATCAAAGTAAGCGGTCAATTAAAGCATAGATTTTTACGAAAACGGATCGTCTGATTGGTGGAGAAAGTAAAAATCTATGCTTTAAAAGAACGCTTACTTTAATCCAACTTGAAACAACCGGCCCTAAGAGATTTTTCGTTTCTTTTCATCATTTTGCTAGTAGCCAATTGGTGACTTCCAATTTAATTTCGTATAAATAAAATTATTTAAAAAAATTTATTATATTAATTTTGACCATATTTTTTTGAACATATTTATTCTGTGTATTTATTGTTACTGCTCTGTAAAATACAAAAAATACATTTCACTATGCGCACAATTCATTATTAGGGTAGCTGACTGAACTCACAAACCATGCTTTTTCTGATATGCCTCCTTCATAGCATCCTAATCATCTTACCGACTCCACACGTAGTTCTCATTTTATCTCAAAAAATTATCCTTTACTTCCAGCAGTTATCTGTGTCTCTATATCTTCACCAGTGAGTCCATCTGCGTTCTTTAACGCCAACTGATTAGCTACCAAGTATCTGTTATTTAAAACAATTGCAAGATATATAAACTTGACTTAGAGAATGATAAATTAAAAGGTTCTTAAAAGAAAACAAAAAAAGAAGAAAATTTCCTGACTCTAAAACAAAGTTGAAATGAGGAGCTGTTTCGAATTGCCAAAAAGACATTGTTTTAAGCAAAAGTGGATGCTGTTCGCGATCTTGTAACTTTTTATTTTCTTTTTTTTTATTTATTTAATCTGTATCAATATACATCCACATAACTACGAAACTGTATACACAGTTTTTCTGTAGGAACATTTTTTTCCTGTTTAATTTTTTAGTGCATTCGGTATTTTGTTAAATAGTCTCGGTATTATGTATTTTCTTGTCCGGACTAGACCAACTCCTTCGCTTTAGCATGGACACGGCACCAGGAGGAAAAAAATACCAATAATCAATTGCTTCGCTATTATTGCCATACTGTAACGAATTTGTATTTGTTAAAATAGACCTATTAAGATTATCGTCAGACTGCATCACGCGCATATGTATATCACTTACAAATACCTACTCAAATATCGTCAGACTGCATCAAGCACATGTGTTTACTAACACCTACTCAATTATCGTCAAACTGTATCACGCGCATATGTATATCACTTATAAATACCTACTCAAATATCGTCAGACTGCATAACGCGCATATGTATATCACTTACTTATTATACCTGCTCAACCATCGTCAGCCACGCACACAATTTTATTGTGAGAGTTTCCGACGTCTGAGGATAAAAACATAAAATATTGACATTCAAATTCTTCAAATTTGTATGAACATTTTCTAGTTCCGAAAATACTTACCATATACAATTATTATGCTTTGTTTACTACCAACTTCTTAACCTCCGTTTATTCGTGTACCGTTTTCTCTCGTTTACCCAGACCAAATGCATTACATTACCTACATGTATAAAACAAACGTACATACGTATTATAATAATTGTCATTAGGTCTAGGGAACCATAATTAAGGTCTAGCCTAAAGCCAAATTTCCCCAATTCGGCTCTAGCTACGTACACATTTGGCCACATTCCAATCAGTCAAATCATTCTGAATTGAAGTCACCGAAACAAAAACTCCAAATAGAGAAATAATAATTTTATTTTGGTATTTTTGAATAAATGGGCCCACGCACGCGGAACGCCTAAACACATTCTAATAAAGAATTACTTCCGAAAATGATTAGCTGGTGGCGCTCGCTCTTACCTCACAGTTACCTCACTGCGCTACAACTCAGCATTTCACTTCTTACGTAACATGACACAGCCAAAACTTCGCAGCTAGTGAATGAGCACAATTTCTTGTTGTACGCACGTTGTTAGAGCCGTTATATTTTATGTGAGTGCGGCTGTCATTTGAGCGGTCGGCGTAATATTGAGGTTTTGGTCGGCTCTAAAATGTTTTCTACCGGAAATTTAACAGTCATATTAGGCAGCTCTATGAGTTATTTCTATAGCTATGTCAGTTATTTCTGTAGCTAATTTAATACATTTGCAACAATATAAGTAATAAAGAGATAAATCGTTAATCAGTGTTAATAAAATTTTGGCAAACAATACAATTTTCATGCTAATAAACTGTATATATACAGCAACAGATGTACGCAACTTATTATCTGTTATTGAAAAATATAGTATTCCGCTAATGAAAAATAATGTAATAACCTAGCTTACCTACAGGTGATCAGGGCGTGCAGTCAGAACATTGAAGCATGAACTGTAGTTAGACACATATTTTATAATAAAACGAAATTATATATTTATCTGACATAATATTATTATATATTAGAATCTAAGTACCTAATAAAAATATATAATTTTCTATGTTACGATGTCGATTCAAATTACGCTGCGCTAGATGGCGCTTCTTCTCACATCCTTAACTTGTGGCCGAAACACAGCAAAAGTACGTCATTTTATACGAGTTGTAGGCTGTGGTAATAATTGTGACATACTATATTACGAGATTACAAATTTATTTCGCGTTTTTATTTTACTAAATATGTGTTTACCTACAACTCATGCTTCGATGTGCAGCTGACCAAGAAATAACTTTGTTTCATGACGTTTTACTGGTTAATACAATTAAGTTTCTTGGCTACTCAGGTATTTAAGCCAGATATTTTTACGCTGCCAAAAAAAACATATTCGTGTGATGTCCAAATGATTTAATAGCTGTTGTTCTTGCTAACCCAATTAAATTAAATTAGTTATTTGTGAGTACTAACTAGATTTTAGTGGGTACCAGCCGGCTTTCGCCTGAGATGTGGGTTCTATTAATTTTAGAATTAACCCAATCTTAGAGACGAATAACAAGGTCACGGCTTGACCTTCAATTTTAATTATTTTCAAAAACTAAAAACATTTATATGATTATTATAACCAAAAAAAGTTTTGTTACTATTAATCATCATTCGGCGTAGTCAGACGTACTTAACGTAATTGTGTATATTATTAAAATAATCGATAATTGTAAAAAATATATAATGCATAAAATGTGGCATAAAATATGTGCCCATACCTATTTGAAAAATGTACATTCAGAAGGTATCCACCTAATTGGTATACTGAATGAATTTGCAATTCACACATATACAGTGTTTTGTTTTCTTTCAAATTTTGTCTACAATATGAAAGCATTTACGACGAGATACAAGTCTTCAACCACTCGATCACGAGGTGAATATCCGTCAGATCAAACAAAAACGATACTATTTTAATTTATACTAAATTAAAAGTTGTAATGTACACGCTTTGAGTTATATTTATTACTACAGTTTCGAGAGAAGTATGTATCATCATCAGGTACAATTATTACACTACAGTAGTGAGAAATATAACTCAACATGTATTAAAGAATTTAATTAATCATGTTGCACCATAAAGTAACTGCCTATCAATCAATAATAAACACGATACTTATTTGGAAAGACACGAGTTTTTCTGTCTCTTATATTAAAATTACTTCTTTTTTGGATATTGCCAAAGGGCTAATTCGACATATAAACCAAGGCTAGACTTCCAGAGGCGAACACCTTTAAAATTAAAACCACAAAAAAAAATTACCTGCATTTGGATGATGATCACCCTTTTTGTGATGAAACGGTAAATATATTGTCGTTTGCATCTTTTCTTTGCTCAGTTCTTCCGGGATCGGATGCAGCGACCGCACTTCACTCACGCACACAGTTCTCTCCTCGCTGCACTTGTCTCCCGCCACTGTGTTCAGTTCGCTGGGTCGGTTGTCCGCCGTCGCTGCGACCTCATCACTAACCGACTTATCGTCTTCGTCATTAGGTTCCGCGACAACCTTTCCATCATACTTCAACACTGCCGCACTGTATATCGGCGTCGCGCAGTTTTCAACCGTCGAAACCTCGATCCAGTATGAGTCTAAATCTTTATTCGCATTCAGCACAAAATCAGCCCTCTCGCCTTTTCCGAGAATCAGCGAGTTGACTTCTTCGGGTAGTACGGGGTGACCGTCGAGGGCGATCAGTTTAAGGTTGTGCTTTTCGACGCTCAATGTTATCGGGCAGCCTTTAACTCCGCCCGCGTAAGCCACCCTGAAACGATATCTTTTCCCGGGAATAACGGAAAACACAGACAGAGGCGCCGATACATCCGATTCTGTAAGCTTCGATTTATGTTTGTGCACCCCTTTTCCGTTTACTAATATCGCTTCGACCGGAAGTGGCAACGCGTCTAGTATACTTTGAATGGCGAAACCGTGACTCCATTCCGATATTACCATCACGTGCTCGTTTAAGTCGAAGTCGTAATGCTTCTTCTGCGGGTCTACATTGTCGGCCTGCCGGACCACGAAGGCGCCGTAGAGGCCGTCGGAAGACTCTGCCCCCGAGTGAGCGTGGTAGAGGTGCGTGCCGGGGGCCGCGGCCCTGAACTTGTACTGGAAGGTGGTGTAGCTAGGGATGGGGCACTGGGTGACCATGGGCACCCCGTCCATGAAGGGGGTCTCCGTCTGGGGCTGCCCTCTCCAGTGGATGGTCAGGCCCTGTCCGGGGACCCTGTTGACCACGTCTATGACCATGATGTCGTTCTCGCAGACCTGTATGCCGGGCCCGGGCAGCAAGCGGTTGGCCGCCAGAATGCCCCTGGAGTGGCCGTCGGCGCTCACGCAGTGGGTCCTCGCGCAGTCGGTGGAGTTCCCCGGACAGCCTCCGCACGACCTGTTACGTTATATTACGTTAGTATCGTGCATTCGTAAAAACAATCTCAAACCGGTAGGTCGACTTATATGTCTCTATAATAAATCTTTGTACTACTTAGTAAAAGTATTACGCGAGAGTTGGCGGCGCTGCATCGGATATTGAACCTCCGACCTCTGCGTCTGTTTGCGAGATTTTCACTATCAGTATTCCAAAAACATTAAAGATTTATTTTATATTGAAGTATGACTTTATATAAGTAAATTAGAAAAAAAATCAAAATTAAATATTTATCTGAGAGAGTATTATGATTATATTATAATCTGAATAAATTGATAACAATTACAAGAAGAATCACGAAATATAACTTTTATTTCGATGTATTTCAAAATTTATGTTTAATTTAAAGTCATGATTAAATCTACCTACTCGCTTCACGCTCTGCTAAATAATAATACTAATTAGTGATATTTATTCCTCTTCAAAAATTTTGTATTTTGTAGTACATGTCAACTGCCTAACTAAGAGTTTTCTTATAAAAAATAAGATACATAAACAAGTATCATAATTTATTTATTTCATCTCACTGCATGTGACTGATATCGAGATGAGTAAATTTGTATTTTTAATCAATATCACTATTATTGTAAAAAACATTCTTATAAAAATAATTATGTAAATAATTTAATATTAAAATAAAACGAAGCAAAATGTTTTATTATTAAACTGGATATATTTTATTATTTTAATGTAAACCACATTTCACGTTACAGCCACTATCTTACCTGCTAAGGGACTTGTAGACTTCTAAGGTGAGCTTGACTCTGCAAATCATGGGCCAGTCCAACTCATGGCACGGCCTATCACAACTTTCGAAATATTCCTCTGTAAAGAAAATATGACAATATTAATTAATACACATAACCAAGCAAGTCAATAATCGTCATATTGTAATTGTTGTGCAAGTATATTTTTGTTAATTATCCAAAGTAAATTAATAAAATGCATATATTCAAGAACACATTCATATTTGTGAAGTTGTAATTTTTCAGAACAAAGTTCTGTGAAATTTTCAAATCGAATTAATTAATCAATTAGAAAGATATACAGAAAAATCTAATTCACGAAAAAATATTAGGTTACTACTGGGATTCGGACCCAGGTCACCTCCTTTCCGGGGCCGGTGCTCTGACCACTAAGCTATAGCAACCCTCTATGTTTCCGTGAATATATCGACCTTATATGTAGTTCTTATTCTTATTAATTGATTAATTTTTAATCCGAATCCCAGTAGTAACCTAATATTTTTTCGTGAATTAGATTTTTCTGTATGTCTTTCTAATTTATTAATTAATTTGATTTAATAAAATGCAGTTCAGAAAGAAAGTAACGATCGTCTAAAAATGTGTACAAACAAAAATAAATGTTTCTAATTATATGACAACAAAACAAGCAATGAAGAAGTTTCCTATTTTTTTTCAATGAATGGATGATTTTTTTTTTCAATGAATGGAATGAAAACTTGAGTAAAATTGAACAAAAGCCTGAAAGTAAAATTAAATTATCTCAAAAACTATCAAAGTTAGAGAATTTTAAATTTGTGTTTTGCATGAATAATTTTGTTCTATCCGGTGGAGTCGCGTGACGTCATCTCTCGTACCCGGTGTACATCGTGGCTCAATCATTCCGCGCTAAAATACACTATCTTAAATATTTTTATCCTCTATTATTTATTGACCGATTTAAAAAAAAATTACTGATTTATTAGATATCATGTACGTTTTAACTTCATTGAGTCAAATTATTATTATCAAATTAAAATAGTATCTATTATCAATATTATGAAACTTCTTCATTGTGTGTAATGCTAATACATAATATTAATCTACAAAATACCAATTGAAAGATATGATGATGAACCTACGAAAATAAGTTTAAAATTCACCAATCAAGAAGAAGATCTAAAAAAACATATAGTCAGTCCATAATGAATAAAAAATATTTAAAAATAATCAGTATTTAAAGTTAATTTTAGAAAATACGTATGTACCGAGTATACACGTTCAAGTTAGAATAAATGAGCGTGAGATCATTATATGATATTCAGTTCACAATGGCGTTTGAAAATTATTCAAAGCTAGCTTTTCTAGATGTACTTTTTTTGAAAAAGAGCTATGGTAAACTCGGACATACAGTATACAGAAAACCTATGCACGCAAACAGTGCCTTAACGCCACCTTAAACCACCACCCCGAGCATATAATTTCCTGTTGCCAACACCTTAACCTCTAGAGCGAAACGAATATCAGACGAAGAAGATTTGAAGAACAAACTTAATACACTAAAAAAACTAGCCCACAAAAACCAAGTTTTTATTATACTCCCTTTCTCATTTGTATTGTTTCTAATTTGATATTCTCTCAACATATTCTCTCTTGCTTTAAGTTCATGTGGAAAATCTATTCCTATTATTATCCTTAAAACTTACAGAATATTGAAAACGTAATAATTAGTATAGGGGGACACGGCGTCGACGAAACCGTCTGATCGGACCCACGGCTCGAGTCAGACTGGTTGAAACAGGTTTTGCGCCTTCTCCACGCGTCGGGCTCCTTTCTCATTTGTATGGTTTCCAATTTGAAAAAACCGTTAAAATATCTAAAAATCCAAAATTATACTAAAAATTTTAAAAATTTAAACTAAAATTTGTTATATCTTTTTTATCATCGCCACGAGTCTGTCTGCTCGATTGTATCATGGGAAAAGAGTTAAAAATCGATCCAAATTTTTTTCGGCCGACAAGCAGACGCTACGAGTTAAAAGAAAGGGAGTAAAAACGCACTGTTTTCAAATGGACTGACAAAACAAAACAAACATTTGACAAAGTCCTGAGACAGAATGGTAAAAAACGCAAAGATGAACCGTCGGAAGCCCCTAAAGCCACGATACACTCACCATACATCAAAGGATCTACAGACGAAATCTGTAAATATTTGACACAATATTGAATATATATTCGATGCAATCGAAATATACAAAAGACCCAACAGCCTAAACAACAGAGACGACAGTGTCAGATTATCGAAAACCTGGCTTAATATATTAGAAAACACTCCAATTCTCCCAAAAATACCCACCATGAATACTAACATTAAAAACTCATTAGCACCGAACAGACAGAACTCCAAGAAGTAATGCAAACAAAGTACCACCAAATTATTAGAATTATAATTACTTTGCTCTGAACTATAAACGACGTGTTTTCACGATTGTGCTCTTAAGCAACACTTCAGTTACAATTCAACCCCCCCCCACCACCCCGAAGATGAACAGTGATCTGTTCGAAACGTCGGGAGTACAACGATCCTTCTCATATTGGCATCTAACATCGGTGACAGCCAATTGTGGACACCAATGGCCGCGCAGCGGTCACTACCAACCGCGTAGCGGCCATCAATAGCCACGCAGCGATAGTTACTTATTTATTTCAATTGATTCTATGCTGTGAGAAATGTTTAAAATTCTAATAAATAATTTAAATTAATTCGTCACAAATAAAAATGTAATTTTTATTACTTTTAATGACTTATTAATAATTGAAAAGTTATTTAAATGATAAAATTTAAATGTACTAAGTAGGTACATCATAAAAGTGGCGCCCAGTTGTTCGAGTTTCTCCCACGATCTCACATCCTTGTACGATTTAACAATCACTTTCAATTCATAACTAATCATCGTATCAAGTTGTCGCTAGCTAAAGCAATCACAATTTTAATGAGGATTCTACCGGTTTCTGTTGTTCGGTAAATTGCGTTCAGTATTGGATAGTTAAAAAGTGATTCATTCAAATTAAAAACTGAACATTTTCATTAAAAGCTTATTTTCTTTATTTAATTCCACAGACCACCAAAATATATAGACATGAAGTAACGTAAACCTCTTGGTACCCAGTCTGGTATCGCGGCTGGTTCCAATACGTTTGACTTGTTTAAAATATTACTACTAGTTTGTAAATGAAACAATTATGAAAAGGTCAAACTAAATACTCTTAAAAAGTATTACATCTTCGTAAATAAATCGCGTTTTATAAAAAAATACGTTTTTACTTGAAGAAGCTCGGTCCGGAAAAAAATTAAAATAAAAAAACATCCAATGTAAAAAATACCAATTTACCTGGAGAATTAATTATGCAAGAATAAATACTTTAACTGCAGAATAAATATGTGTTAAATATACGCGAAGGACATTCTTCCGATATGACAATCCTCTCGCCTAAAGAAGGGGTTTAGTTCTCTCAGACCAATTTTATACTCTGTAGGTGGCTCCAAATTTTCATTTTTCACCCATTTGGGGTAAATTATCCCTGTACACAGTATAGTAACTTTACTATACTGTGCCCTGTAATACTAAACCCGTATTCATTTATGCAAGTTGCGGAGGGGTAAGTCTTAAAACTTATAGGGATCAGATAAAATCTTTTTCAAACAAGTATACTAAAATCAATAGTTAATTATAGTAAATCTTTTTCTGAAAATGATAGCTCTCAGAGCTCACTTAAATTTTTAAATGTATTAATTGTTATCAATTTGTACCCATGTGTAGTTTTATATTAAATTATTACAATGCGGACATGTTAAAAATACATATCTTTATATTTCTTATTTTTATTATTCACGGAAAATGGTTCGCGCTGATCTTAAAATTCCCCCCAAATAACTACTATGGTAAAATATATTAAGAGAAGCTATTCCTGAATCTCTGGAAAAAAACTATATGAAATAAAAAACAAAATATGTAAGAAAATACACAAAAAAATTAACAATTACATTAGTATTTAAAATTACTGTGAAATTTAATCACCTTCTTATATTATGTGTAATTATATATATAACTATATATAACTATATGAAAAAACTACTGTAAAGTAATTTCAAGTGAGATCGTTTTAAATCTAATAAATAAATACAAATAAAAAATGTTAATTGCGAGAGAGATCCACTAAAAGTTAAAAAATCAGCGGAAATCCAGATATTAAACTAAAATTATTATCTTCTCAAGTCAATGACTCCACGAAGATAGAACTATTGATGCTGAAAAAATATAATTTTCCTATACAATATTTATTTGCAGAGAGTTTCCTCTTTATATTGTGTGTTTAATAATAAATTGAACTCGGAAAAAATCGTACGTTGATTTTTTAATTTTTATATGAAATAATGCAGTTCTTTATAATTAATAACGTCAGTGTTCAAAAAATTAAAACATTTTTAACGTTAGTTAACTATTTTAGGAAGTATCAACTTGAAATTATTTATTCGCTAATTCTTTGATGTGCCAAAAATACTTCATGGAATTAGGTAGGTTTTGATTTTCAACTAGATACTATAATACTAAGAAAAATAATTCTTGAGAGAGTTTTCCTCAGAAAAAAATGCTAATCTATTGTAAATGCCAAAAAAAATAGTTTTGTTAATTTTTTTTATAATAATATAATTTTATTCATATTTCAACAGATTTTACACAATCATTTTTCGTTGTTCAATTTGAAAAAAAACGCATAAATGTTTTTTGAGTAACATCATTTTACAATTACGCAAAGAGAAGAATCGTCTTTTGGGCTTTAAGTGTTCATAAATTATGGTAACTTGTACTTTTTGTTGAATCATGTGCTGTGCAAAACAGAAAAATGTGCTTGTCCACGATATACAGGGTGTCTCTTAGAAAAAACTTTAGAATTGTAAAATGTTCAAGCAACCATGATCTTAATATCAATAGTAGTTATAGAGATAATATGCAATATACTTATAGATATATTTATACCATTTTTTTTTTCAATATTTCTGACTTACATTTTGCAAAAAGTTGAAGTACCATTACAGCAACTTACCTATATCGATTATGAAAAATTCATTCAATACAACTCAAATAAAATGTAAAAAAAACTATTTTCAATTTTCGCAATGACTTGTATTTTTCAAAATCAATATAAGTTACTATAATTATGGTTCAACTTTTTGCAAAAAATAATCCAGAAATAAATAAAAATGCAAACATTGACATTGCATATCTCCACAACTATTGATATTGGTTCATGGTTACTAGAATATTTTCGACTTACCCCATCAAGGCAAGAATCCACCTGTAAAGTTTTTGCTACTAGCTTTGAGACACCTGTATGAACCCGCCGTGATTGAAATAAGTAGGTATACCGCTAAGATCAGTATACACATAGGGCCGGATATTAAATCAGGAGTAATAGTTTTAAAAAAACATAAGACTTTTGCCTTTTCCACCAATCAAAACACCAGTTATCGTAAAAATCTATGCTTTTTGCTTAAATCAGACCTTAGATTAGTCATGTAGAAATTATTGAAACAATCGATAAAGTACAATCTCAACCCGCCGGCGAACACTTTAAAACTTGTGAATTCGTTGTGTATTGCGCAAAATGTGTGTTTTATATTAAAACTTTTTCTTTTCCCATTCCACTTGTATTCTTTCATTCATTCGCCATTGGAAAAGCCGGCATCAGACAGCACGTTTCGTTTCCTGGTCATTGAAGCGACGACAAAGACGGCAAAATGTGATAATTACCATTCACGTGACCACAAAGGTTTGTTTATTTTGTCGACGTTGGAGTCCGAATAGTGACAGAAGAGTGCGTCGGTGAAACGGAAAGTTGATGGCTTTGAATATTTTATTTAACACTTCTAGTAGACGAGAATGATGGCTCAGTTTTTCAAATAATATTCTTGAAGTTTCATTTGGCTATTAAAAATGTTTTCTATTATGTCGGACGTTACGAAAATATTTTAGATACGCGCTTACTGTTCATGGGTGAATTTATGCAGAACTGTGAAGGCAGCTTTTAAAAGCCATTGGCTCCGACTTTACCCTACAGTCCGACTACAACTTCGAATCCGATTTCAAAAATTTAAAAAAACTAACCTATAAAAACCAAGTTTTTATTATATTCCCTTTCTCATTTACTAGTTGAAACAGGTTTGGCGCTTACCCCACGCGTTGGGCTTGAGTCGGGCGACGCTACGAAAGGGAGTAATAAAAAATTTCGAAACATCCAAAATTATACTATAATTATTAATTTTTTAAAATGGAAATTCGTTAAATCATTTTTATCGTCGCCACGAGTCTGCCTGCAAAGTTTCAGCTCGATTGGATCACGGGAAAAGGGTTAAAAATCGATCCAAATTTTTTTCGACAGACAAGCAAGCAGACGTTAAAAGAAAGGGAGAAAAAAAATCCTAAAACAGTGAAAGAAACTTTTCACACACAGTTCTCAAATTCAGCACAGATAAACTTAGATGCATGCGCTAGAACGGGAGAACTTTATATGTATTTATTTAAATTTACCGCCGTTTAATTTTTATACAGGTACGTCTGTAACATTGTGTGTACTTCTCTCGCCCCAGACTCTTGAAGCATACGTTAATATAAATTACCCATGATACGTACATTATCGATTAATTGATCGAAAAATGACCTCGGAGTCGACCGATTTCCGTCAAGTCCAACTTTACAGCCCTGCTTTTGTTTTAAAAGGTACATATTTTCACCGCCTATGAAATTTGGTTCGAAAGTGCGGTAAGGAATTTGATTTATTTTTCCTATTTCCTATCATTAATAGTAAGAGTCTTACAATTTATTGAAAGTTGTGAAACGCGCAATATACCTAGCAAACAATTCTAATTTTCATTCACTTCCTGAATTTATTACAATAATTATTATTTCGAACGTAAAATAAATTCATGATTTAATTCATTTACGTGAATTCGTTAAAACTAGACAAATAATGTTGCCTTGAACTGAAGTGGCAGAGCAAGCAAAACGTATTCAAATGAAAATATACTAGCAGGAAAGCAATCGGCTTTGCCGATTGCTTACTGCTACCGATGGCTTTGCCGATTGCTTACTGCTAGGCCCTGCGGGCGGCTATTATGGCCGCTTCGCGGCCAATGATGGCCGCTCCGCGGCCAGCGATAGCCGCTGCGCGGCCAATTGTGTTTGCTGTGCAGCAAATACATTTGTTTACCTATGCCTACGTCAGCCGCTTCGCGGCCAATTGTATTTGGTAAATTTCCACTTTTAATTACGGGTAGTTTAGATATAATTAAGACAAAGTATTTATTCAAAATTTCTAACCGACTAATAAGTCAGAGCGGAATAAACCACAGTTCGATAGATAGGTACCTACTCTCTTCTCTTCTCGCAGTGTTGATTACTTTTATAGAACATTATAAAAAATTAATCTTTGTTTAATTTGTTTTGTTACATAAAAAAATTAATATAAAAAATGAATGTTCAAAACCAAAAATGTAAAATGTATCAACAAAAAAAATATTCTCGACCGTAAAAAAAAATCTCCTGCCAGGATTCGAACCTGGCATCTTCTGATCCGCAGTCATACGTGGTATTCGTTGCGCCACAGGACCCGATAAGCAACGTGGCAAAATTATTGTATACAAATAGGAATCACCGTCCAAATGCAGAAACATACGACATTGGTTGGCGTAATAGGGTAATTAATATTCTTTGTTTAATTTGGTTTATTACATAAAAAAATTAATATGAAAAATGAATGTTCAAAACCAAAAATGTAATTAAAATTTCAACAAAAAAAATATTCTCGACCGTAAAAAAAAATTCTCCTGCCAGGATTCGAACCTGGCATCTTCTGATCCGCAGTCAGACGTGGTATTCGTTGCGCCACGGGACCCGATAAGCAACGTGGCAAAATTATTGTATACAAATAGAAATCATCATCCAAATGCAGAAACGTACGACATTACTTGCTTACGCGTACGCGTTTCAACGAAATTATTCAACAACAATAGGCATTTCAACAAATAATCTTAAGAAAAAGAACACTTTGAATCTGCCAAAATAATTTTGAAGTGGAACATCGTCGATTGACACAAAAAATAATTAGAGAGGAATATATTTTATACTTTTCTATATCAAAATTCGTAAATGAAAAGAAAAAAAAATAAGAGAAAAGTTGATATTTAATATTTGAGTATATCAATTGAAATTTGTTATCGTTTTGCTAAATATTTATTTTTTAGGTGAAATATTAATTTCCCGACATTATTGATGGATTTCATTTGGTAGGTTTCATATATGTACACTTGTACCTTCTAGATGAAACTTTTGCCTAGTTGGTATGTAGTTGAGTTTTTACAAGCAACGCATTTAAATAAATTCTCGTTCCTCGTAACATAAATAAAATAAATATGGAGTCTTTCATAATACATTCATTTTCCAATATTCCTTATTACAAATATTATAACATAAATAAAATGAATATGGAGTCTTAGATAATATATTCAATTTTCCTATCTTCCATATTACAAATATTATATCGTACATTTGTATAGTTCAAATTCACGTTACCTTATATAAAACGTTCCATAATGTGAATAAATATTATTCACGTCAGAAAATGGGTAAAATGTGCACTAATTAACACAATATTTATTTTGGTTTTAGGGTTTCGGTAAAGGAAAAATCTCCAATATTATAAGATACGGTATACCATTATATAAATACTAGCTGTGACCCGTCAAAAATGACGGAAAATTGGTTCGCGTCTTTGCTACGTCCTGGCTAATATATATTTATAGCATATTTTTGGCGGTCTAGAAAAGCTCCATCTCCTGCCATTTTTTTAGTCATGAATTCGAATGAAATTACGGACGTTGCACGAAGTTATGGAGACAGACAGACAACGAAATTATTATTTTTTATAACTTTATAGATAATTTTCGAGATTACATGAAACAGACTAAACTTATAAAGTGCACCACCACATCTGCAAATATACATAGAAATCAAGCGTGAAGTCAGTAAAAAAAAGAAATATTATATATTTATCTGTCAGAAAATTATGATAATTTAGAGGTTTTTGAGATTTGCATTTTTTCATTTATACAATGTAATATCTATATTTAACATATTTTATATATTACTAGCTATGCTCGCAGCTTTGCCCGCGTGGAATTCAGTTTGAGATTATAAGAGTATCAGTGAAAAATGAATATAATTTAAACTACTCGTCCAAACAATGTTGTGTGCATGGCAATTTTTATCTACATAAAATATCCCTGACGATAAGCAAATTTATTTTGATAAGAATTTAAAATTACATACTTTAATTACCCCCGATAGATTAAAATTAAATTAAAATATATATTTATTCATATTTTATCAATTTGTATATGAACCTTAACAGAAAGATATATGCCGACGCAGATTTTTTTATAGAACTTTATGAGTTCTACAACTTTTCTAAAGAAAGTATTTAAATATCTCTTACCGTTAAGGCAGCGTTCGTAAACTGGTACTTAAACTGGACTTAAATTAAATTAAGACTGGACTTTTATAATTACACTAGCTTACCCGGGGCGACTTAGCACGCGTAGATTTTTATTTACTTTTAGTCATATTTTATCAATTTGTGTATTAACCTTAAAATATAGATATATGTTGTCGTAATTTTTTTATAGAAATTTGAGTTCAAAAATTTTCTATAGAAAGTATCTAAATATCTCTTATCCTTAAGGCAGCGTTCGTAAAAAACGCATCGCTCAACCATTTTTTCGTCGACTTTGGTTGTAAAATAGATCACCACGAAAAGTCCTTTTATTTTAACGGGATAATATATTATATCCTATAACCACTCTGGAAGTCCATTCTAAATATTGGCGAAAGAATTTTTGAGATCGGATGAGTGGTTTCGGAGATCACCTCCAAATTTACAATTTTAAAAACTCACAAACTTGACCTCTTTATATATTAGTGTAGATAAAGTTTGTTAATGTTTTTGTTCAACTTATTTAATGTTATATACAAAAAAGCTAGATTCGCAACAAAAACAAAGTAAATAAATTTCCATTTATCAAAATTAAAGTCAACTACGCATCAAATATATAAGGGCATAAATAATTAACACAAGAAGATCTTATAGAATAATGAATATGTTTAAGAACTGGGAACATCGGGAACTGGACGTCTCCCGGATCCGATGGAGAAAGTGAAAACGGAGCACGCAGCGAAAATGGACAAGTTCCGTAGCAAGCGATAAGGCAACAGGAAAGACTAAAATAAAGGTGGATTGACAATAAACCAAATCTCCAATAAAATATTAAAAAATTTGAAACTTTAAAAATGTCGTATAGACGGCAATCTCAATAATTAATTGAGAGTAGACGTCCAAGTAAGTCCACAAAATATGAAGCTACTTTCATATTATAATAATGTGTGGGTATATCGAATACACGTTAAATAATAAATAAATAAAATAATAAATATAATTAACTAACTGTTGTTGGTTAAGTTTGAAAGAAAAAGTTAAAACTTATTATTCTTTTTAATGAAATGTAAATGATTCAACGACACAGAATACAAACCACAATTCATTGTGATAGAAATCGGGTATTAATTATTAATTTATAACACTTGGTTAGATATACATATATGTATAGGTCTTTTCATATAAGTTTGTAATTGAATTAGTGTGGGTATAGTGCGTAATGCGCGCATTGTTTAGTTGTGTTAAGTTTACGGATACGAGAGGGGCGTATCCGTAAACTTAACACAACGAAACAATGTGCATATTAAGCGCTGTACCCACACTAACTCAATTGCAAGCTATATGAAAAGACCTACACATATGTAACATAAATACTAATATGTACTTCTAAACTGCACATTATCCGTAATAATTAGTATTATGTAGACATATGTATTCAAAAGCCTGAGAATTTGCTAAATTTGCTTTCTGTGTACCAAAAAACTCAATATTATGGAAAAAAATTATAAATATATATATAGATTATGTTTTATTATGAAAATAAATATGTAGATAATAAAGAAATTATTAAATTTATATGTATATTGGACGCCGTTGTCTTTTAAAGAAAGTGAAAACTTTATATCTTTTAAAGCCGTAATATAACTAACAAATTGACGTTGTAAAAATTTCCATTGTTGTGCCCGTTCACCGTCCACCTAATTAAATATTCAAATTCGTGCAAAAATAAAATTACAAGCAGAACTAAGAAACCACGCCAACAGCAAACGGCGCAATCGTCAACTGAAAGTGTCTGTACATTTTTTACAAGTGCACAATCAAAGAGCTCAACTTTCACCATTCAACGCAGCCCACAAATATAATGGTATTATTTTCTTCCAGCGCCGGCGTGAAGCGTGTTCCGTCACTGCACACTGCAAGAGGCTGCCAGACCGCTGGCAAAATGCATCTTTGCGGTGTACGTTTCTCGCGTTCATTTAATGATTAATGAACTCGTGGAAATTCTGAAGAGTTTCGTTTACTGATCACAGTTGCTTTAGAAATTAACTGATACTTAAGATCGTCTCCATTTTTTATTTATTAAAAATTTTCCCTTTTTTAAATCAGTTATTTAATATAAATAGTGAGCTACGTTACATGATTCAGATTTTACAAAAATTGCAATTGGTGTAGAGGCCACCAAAATATACAGACATGAAGTAACGTGAATTTCTTGTTACACTGTCTGACTCCAATACGTTTGACTTGTTTAAAAATATTATTACGAGCTTGTAAACTTTAAAACAATTGTGAAAATATCAAACTTAATACTCTTGAAAAGTATAATATCTAAATAAATAAATCTTTTTTACAAAAAGCCGTTTTTATTTGAAGAGACTAGATTTGGAACGAAATTTTTAAAAATTTTAAAGAACTACGTCTATCGTAAAAAATACGTTTTGTTTACCAGGGGACTTAATTAATTAATTACATATAATAAATATTAACTGAATTATAAATATGTCTTAAATATACGCGAGGAGGGACATACCTCTGCTGTGACGCAATCTCCTCGCCTAAAGAAGGGGTTTAGTTAATTTCTGTACAACTTTATATCTGTAGCTAAGTACTTTTTTTTTGCGCAACATAAATATCAATTTTATGGACGACCCCTTTCCATATAACATACAAATTGATCATTTGGGGCTGACGAAAGTATTATATATATATTTTATTTTTTAATATTTAGATCGTCTACACTTCGATTTTTGAATTTAATTTTGTTAGTAGGTATACAATTGTATCCTGACGAAGGGGCCATGGGCTCTGAAACATGTTGACATTTTTCAATACAAAAGTGGTGAAAACTAGGTTTATTTTTATTACTTATATTATATTTTTGATTAATATCAATATATATTTCTAAATGTGGAGACCTGTAATTGGCCATCTATATTGTATCAATGTTTTCTATGCTTTTTTTTGTGCTGTTGGTCTTCCATAAACATTAAATAAATAAATAAATAAATACCTAATATAAAAATTTAAAAAATGATTTATTGACACTATTTATCAATGTATGGTGTACTGAATATTGCATTAACTCCATATATCCCCATTAGAATTTAACTAATACTTAAAAATCATGTTAGAGTTTTCTGTTCTCGTGTATAGGTACATGACCTTTCTGGCCGACGTTCACGTATTCAGATCAGTTTGCATCATCAGCCCACCATCATTAAAGGCGGATGTTATTGATGGAACTGCAATGGGATCCAAATAAACATACGGTAAAATATTCCTGAAAACTCTAACCAGAAGATCATAAACAGCTGTGAGAACCCGAGAACATTTAATTAACAAATAAACATCTTCATGTCTTACATTATTCAAAAATTATTTTCCTCGTGTATTTATAATTCATGGTGAATTTAATATTACATTTAACGAACACACGATAAAATATTATTGAAAAGATCATAAACAGAATATTTTAGTAACAAGTAAACATCATCCTGATTTTTTACATTATTTAAAATTTTTCCTCACGTTTTTATAATTTATGGTGAATTTAATGTTGCATTTAATATTTGATTAAGACTTTTATATTCAAGCGGTATTTAGTTTGGAACAATGGTTAAGTATATTTTATTACGACAAGTTTTTATAAATTTTGAGCATTCCATTGTTTTTATGCAAATTATAAGTAGACAGATATTTCATCTAAGAAAGTGTCGCCACCACGCTAATATAGCTTTGCATTATTATGAACGTGTTCTTTAAACAAATAAACGTGCAGGTGGTGGTGTAGAAGAACTCTAAAGGATAGAACAATTATACAGAGAAAAGCTTATCCTTTCAAGCTTATCCCCCATGTAAGAATGTGTCAATTTTTAAATAAGCGGATGTCGCGACATTCCTCTTGTGACATGTCCGTAATTTTGACAGATTTATTTAGAGATATGGAGATGTACTCTCAAAAGTGATAGTCAACGTTGAAGGGACCTATGAGAACATTATCTATTGCTATGTACAATCGAATGCAACATTACATCATTTTATACTAGCTGCAAACCTTCAAAAATGACGGAACATCGGTTCGCGTCTTTTCTAAGCCGTAGATATATTTATACCCGTAGCCTCTTCAAATAAAAATATGCTATAAATATACCGTAGCCGGTATATTTATAGCATATTTTTGGCGCCCCACGGAGTAGCGGCCGTGGCAACGTCCGTGAAACGGCCGGTTCCCGTTTGGTGGCCCGGGGTCAAAGCCCCATCTCCGGCAGTTTTAATAGCCGTATTCGAACGAAATTACACGAAGTTACGGGGACAGACCGACGGACAGACAACGAAATTATTATGTTTGATTAAATTTCATTTTCACTATTTTTACGTAATCTCGGATCACTAGCGTTCTGAAATGTGCAAAAATGTACGACACAGATGAACATTTTTATTGCAACAGAATATTTCTGCAAAAGGATTTTTAAAACGCAAAAAATTTCTGGCCTGGGCTACCGGATATCGTAGCATGAGCATTGACCCTTTACATACAATAAATATATAAAAAGTATTTTGAACTGTTGTTAAAAATATAAAATAAAATACCACGAATCATCTACAACCCGGTTAGTACCTACACCTACATTAATAATAAATACACTGCCTGCGCACACATTCAATTCAAACGAGTTTTAACCGTGACCGAAGCATTCACTTATTGGATTTGATCTTAATTAATCTAATAATTGTGTGTTTGTACACGACTCTACCATCACGCCAATAAGTACCTACCGTAGTGATATTTATACGTGATTTTCATTTATAAATTTTGAAAACATTAAATGGGTAAGTATATTATTTAAATAATTATTCCACAGTAATTACTAGGTGGATATACAGTAAATTATATTTTTTCCTATCATATAATTGAACGCCGAATCGAAAATTTTAAGTATTTATTTAAATTTCTTAATATTATTGTGAAAATTTTCGAGTGTCATTATATCTTCTTCTTTCTCTTCTTTCTCTCAATAGACCCATGTGGTCTGTTCTTCAGAGGATAGCGCCTCCTGTGAGGTGGATTCCCAGGTATATTTTCATATTTTTGCTGGTCTTCCGCGAGGGCGGGTTCCGTGATAATTGGTGCTGTCCATTCTCTGGACATGACCATACCAGTCCCTCCTTCGCTGTGTGCTCCATCGTACAATGTCCTCAGCCTCACATATCTCCCATATTTTGGTGTTCCTCACGCGATCCTTCGGCGTCTTGCCTGCTATCATCCTAAGTGTCTTTATCTCGAAATTCTTCAATATTTATTTAGTCCTAATCATTTTAATTTAACTTTTCTAATTTTTCTATTGTGTGTGCGGATCTTCGACGCATCTGTGCAGTGGCGGTGCGATAAATTTACACCCCCCCCCCTCCCCATAAACATACATACAATTGTTCATTTAAATGTATTAATCACAGTGATTTTATATAATAACAACACTAACAAAGACAATTTTTGAAATAAATAAAAAAGAAAAAAATATTCGTTGATATAATATGTTAAATACTAAACTTGTAGAATTTTCTTATATTTATTTTTAATCTATATATTTGTATGTTGCTTCTTTTTCAAAATAAAAATGTAGTTTTTTCACTTTTATTCAAAATTATTCTTATTAAATTTTCAACCGCGTAAAAAAATCTTTTTCCGAATATTGTCGCATTTCTATTGTACCTACTTTTTTAAACGGAATACATATACTAATGGACCGGCCCTAGGAGATTCAATGCCCCAAAGCAAAAACACTAGAAACTGCTAAAAACCACATTCAAATTCCAAAAAAGCACATTACATATAATAGCAAGTTACGCTCCAGATATTACAAAACAAAACCTAAAGAACAGATAGAAGACTTTTATAACAAACTACAACAATTGATGGATGATATACCTGCCGAAAGAAGACCAAATAATAATACTTGACGACTTTAACGTCAGAATTGGTAATCAACCATTAGGTGGAGTAAAAAAGAAGTACAATAATAATAATAATAATAATAATAAATTTTATTCATATCTTATTTTGTATAATGTTTCACTTCGACTGCCTAACTAGGAATTACCTGTTTGAAGGCATTCGACTATTTACAGAGCAAAAAATAATTCAAAAATATAATTTAGTATGCATCGCAGGATTTTTTTAAATTAAGAAATATATAATAAATTTAAATTTGATAAAATAATTAAAAACAGAAATACACAATTATCGGTAGAGAATATATACAAAGCAAAAAAGAGAAATCAAAAATAAAATATAATTTGCCTTCTAATGGATATTTTTACAATGAATCTACAATCAATGAGAATGAATAATAACTAGCTGCTTTTTGTTCCCAGAACGAACTTTGAATTAATTGTACATTATTCCCCCATAAAGACCAATATATATGTATATACATTCAATAACACAAAAGAAGATTAGTCAGTAATGGACTACTTCATTAGAAGCCAAAAAATTATACTAACACACATCCATGACGTTCGGGTACTTAGATCAGTAAACATTGGTTCAGATCACAATCTTGTGTTGTGTAAAATGAACATCGAAAGACTATTTCCAAGAACTACAAAAGCCAAAACTGATAAAGAAACTCAAGATAGAATCATTGGAAAATGTTAGCATTAAAATATTGTATAGGGATATAATATGCAAACAAATAACTAATCTTCCAGTGGAACAAGATAGTGGAGTGGATTAAATGGCTCAAAAAATAACAAATGCAGCTGGTGTGGCACTAGGATATAGAAACATTTATATTAATAAAACCACCAATACCAGTTAGTTTACCTCTATGTAACCCTAATGCAGAAAACGTGCGAAATATGTCACAATTAGAAACAGAACGAATAGTGAAATAAGAAGGATTAAAAGAGAATTGTGGTCAAAGTTTACAAAAAATATGAAATTTGACCTCTGCGGGCTGCAGGAGAAAATTTGTAAAATATTAAGAGAAAAGAAAAAACAATTCAATAGGAACAATACTTTGAGCACCCTTATAAAGACGATAACCAAGAATCAACACAACAACATTTCTTTATTTATTGCTATTTTCTTAATTTGCTATGCATATACATATATTTATTTTTTCCTTCTCTTTTCATAATTTGCTTAAAATTTTTAACTTTGTACTGAAAATTTCTTTTATGTTTTTTTTTGTTCTTAATTGTTTTCGTTTTTTAACTCTTATGTTTATAAAGTGAATAATATTTAGAAATAGTGTAACATTGAATTGTAAAAATGAACCTACAGATCAACGTATTTTTTGACGTTTCGTGAGACTAGGTAGATATTATGAAATATAAAGAAAATAAATAGAAAATTTAAAAAAATAATAATAATAACACCATATTTTCAAGGACCATATAAATAAAAAAATACAATCAACCAAGTCCAGACTGCAATCTATAAACTTAAAAATAGAAACAGGCATTGACGACATCAATAATGAACTTCTTAAATATGCAGGAAACAAATTATTACAAGAAATTCACATGTTATTCAATAAGATCATTACCACAAACAAAATACAGAAGAGTGGAAGACAAGTGTTACTATACATATATTAGACTCAAAAAGGAACAAAAAGCAAAACCAGAAAACTACAGGGATATTTCTCTATTGTGCTTTACTCAAAAAGTATTCACACAAATACTGAAAACAACCTTGGATTCTCAAATTAGCCCCAAAGAAGAACAACAAGGTTTTAGGAAAAACAGATTGGTAATAGATACAATCTTCATTGTAAGTCAAATTAAAGAAAAGTCAATTGAATATCTCCTATACAGAACTCGTGAAGGCCTGTGATAGGATACAACTAAAGGATATATCTGTTAAAATTGATAATGAACTTAGCAATACCTTTCCAATAATGAAAGGCATACGACAAGGAGTCAGTTTAATTCAACTTTTATTCAATTTGGTAATGGATGAACTGACAGAAGAGATCCAATCGCTCGTGGGTCTGTGATATGTCTATAAGCATGCGTGTCACAATATGTATATAGGAATAATAAGACTAGTAAATTATCACGGTGTGCCCGCATAGTATGAAATTTCACATCTGTATTTTTATTTTATATTAAAATATTCATAAGTGCAGTTAAAGAAATAAAATAGG
Source organism: Agrypnia vestita (assembly GCA_016648135.1). Classification (NCBI taxonomy): domain Eukaryota; kingdom Metazoa; phylum Arthropoda; class Insecta; order Trichoptera; family Phryganeidae; genus Agrypnia; species Agrypnia vestita. Next base: position 190,068 of record JADDOH010004677.1, read on the forward strand.
TACCTAATAATAATCCTGTCAAACACCGTTGAAAGCCAAACTACTATCGCAAGAAGGTCTTAATTAATACTTTTTAAAATTGACAACAGGCATCTCTATTTTCCATGTAAAATCAATTTAAAAAAATGAAATATAATAAATTATATCAAAAATACTAATCAGTACATGATACAAACTCTTACATAAAAAATAGCATTACATACTTATGTATTTAACATGAAAAATAGAGCATACAATATAAAGAGAGTAACTTAGGTGGCTGAGTACTGGCTTGGCATATTAGAAGTATCGAGGTCAATACTTAGCATCTTCAAAACCTTTGCTTTCAAAAAGATTTCTAGTACGCCTGGCATCTATCCCGACTCCAGTGAAAATGTGAAAATAAAGTATAAGATATAAGTGAAAATATATAAAATTGTTACGAAATTTTCTATCACATTTTAGTGATGCATTTCTTTGGGGGACCCATTAAATAAGCATGTTTACTTTGAAAAATAGTTTGGTATATTATTTTATTTCAAATAACATAATTTCTTGTTTATTTCTAAGTTTTTAAAACATTTAACATCATTAACCTTTAACATAGTAACACGAATCAAACATTGCAATACTTATTTTTAAATGCATTGTTTCGTCTGTTTTTCGCGTATATTTTATGGTAACCTGCATTATTTGGGAAGTGCTAATTTATTAATGCAAATACAATGCAAACACAATGCCAAATACTATATGACCTTATTTATATAGATACATTTTTATTGTAGTATACAGTTATTGTGAACACATTCAACTGACGGTGACGTGATGTTGCTAAAAAAACTAACCCATATAAACCAAGTTTTTATTATACTCCCTTTCTTTGTAAAATATAACAATCAAAGACGAATTAAAACATATAATATAACACTAAACGTACAGTAATTTAATATATTTCTAAAATGTCAGATGTTTTGAGCTTTGATAAGACACTTCATGCTTTGAAGATTAAATTCTAAGAACATTTGTCAGTCAATTTAGATTTTCGAAATTCGTAGTGAAGTACGAAGTATGTATACCGACGGAGTAATTCAAATTTAGCAAATATTCCGCGACGTTATCGGGCCACCGTTGCTAGTAATCAAACTTTTGTAATGATTCCAATTTGAAAAACCATTAAAATTTCTAAAAATCCAAAATTATACTATAATTATTAATTTTTTAACGAAAATTTGATAGATCTTCTTGATCGTCGCCACGAGTCTACTTGAGCTCGATTGGATCAAAAGTTTTTTCGACGGCAAGCCGGCAAGCAAGCAAGCAGACGCCACGAGTTAATATAAAGGGAGTAAAAATAAATGCAAGCGAAAAAGCGGAAAGAAACATCAGTGCACGGTGATATTACATTCCGCCATTTTTCAAAACTGCATTATCTGTTTTTTCATTCGAAATTGCACTATTCTTCACGTATCTCGTTCGCAATAATTAATATTCCTTATTTTAGCATTCGTGAATCCAATCCCCCGATCCCGGATTCCGGCCTTGTATAAGTACCTACGTGTATCCAGAAACGTTCAGGTTTAATATATTTGATTAATTTCGATTATTACCAAAAGTTTATTTAAGACTAAATGATGAAACACTCGATTTTAATAATACTTAATAATTATAAACTAAACTATACATAATAATCGGGGTGTATTTACGGCCTGCGCTCAAAAGGCATCTCTACAACCACATATAGAGAGCCGCACCGGTTCAGTCTGCTAGGGATGCTATTTTAAGTGTCGCAATCTTTGACATGCAATTAGATATCAACATTTGTTTTTATTCCATTTTGAAAAGTACCACACTACACACGTACTGGGTTATATGGCTAGCACTCAATGAACGCATACTTTCTCAGCAGCACCCGCTTTTTTTGTTAATTAAACCATCTATTTTTATCGTCGTTTAATGCAAATCATCGCATGCAATTGAAACACCTTCCAATCTATGTATCAATTTATTAATGTTTGGAGAATTTCTGAATTCGCAGGCTAAAAGAAAGCAGGAAAAATGTGCATATTTTTTTATTAGAAAGTGAAATAAATAATACTGTGTCATCTTTTTACATTCCTACTTTCATTTTAAATATAAATGTGAGCAGGAAAATAAATTCATTTCTAATATATACGTACGTTATAAAAAAAGAGGTCAAGCTCAATAGAATGGAAAGAATTGTTGGATAGATATTCGTAAAGAGGTCAAAACCAAAGTCAGTTTCTGTTCCCATGATTCTTTTAGTCCAATATACTGTCATACTATGTATACATACTTTATCTTACAGAGAAGTACCAAGGGACGTAAGATAATTTTTAGAATACACTTCAGACCAGGTACATAATATAATTTAAGGCCGGGGGAGGGGGTGCTTTTGTTTTACACAGGCCTTAAATAATAACGATGTGTTCAAAATTTTGTCAAAGCAAATGGAGGTTGACATGTCCAGAGATTGGAGGGGGAATTACTATATTTTGGTCATGATCCTAATTTATATCGGATGGCATTCAATATAATACAGACGGGGAGGCGGTGAATAGCCAGGATGCGGGTGAAATGTCTTGCACACGGTCGTGAAGAGGTATAATTAAAAACGCATTCAACGTAGAGTAGAACTTATTGCAAAACATTTTTATCTTAATTTTATTGTGAAATATAAACACATTTTTAAGTCACATATATAATTTGAAAATGTGCAATTTGCAACTTATTCTCACACATTTGACGCTAAGACTGTCGAAAATTGTTGAGGCACAATTTACGTACGTGCGTAATATACTACATCATACTAATAACTAGTCCATAATACTTGACAGGTAAACTTCGTTGCTTGAATATCTTCGACTCACAAATTTAGGCAGGAATCTAAAGTATTGTGGACTAGCTCTGTTACACCCTGTATATTTTGCAAATGAACAATATGCACGGTCGTAAATGTAAAACATCGCGCGGCTTTAACCCTGGGAGCACCCATAAACCATGGTTCCATTTTGAACTCTTTTGAAAACCTCTCTCCACCCATGCAGCTCTAATGTGACTTTTGTTTTAAACCACCTCCTCGAGAGTGGAACGTAGTATCTGCGCAGATTTATAAACTTAATTACATTTATTATTATAAATAAAATAACAGATTGATAAATGAATGAATTACGTAGCTCGACTCTGACCTCCCCCCGCACCTCACGTGGCCCAGCGTAGAATTCTACCATCCCCCCCACCTTGATTACGCCACGTGGTTTATGAATGCTTCCTATAAGAAATAGCTGATACTTGTCACCTCGAATTCACGTTAATCCTTATTTTATCTTTGATTTTCATTTTGTAATGATTTTTATATTTCGTTCGCAGGAGCTCGTAAATTGATGGGGTCTGTAAAACCTTGGGTGCACTGTAAACGAAATGAACGTAAAATAGATATTAGCGAAACATTAACTGCCAAGGCGGATGTAAATAGCACCTAAATATGATTATTATATTAACTGGCATTAATTAATAAGCAAGGATCGGCTCTACAAATATGTTCGACAGAAATTAGCCACGAAGTGGGCAGGGACGCAGCCCCTTCTCTGTACAAGTAATGTCAAATCTTGATACATGACACATGGACAGTGTTAGATTGGGTAAGATTTTTTTTAATAAACGAATATTCGAATCAGATAAAATAAAATTTTAATGAATCATATAGTGACAAAAGCTTTTTGTCGATAAATTAAGGCTGGACATTCACTGCAAATGCATATTTCGGCGTTTTTTTTACGAAAATGTGGCTTTTATTATTAATTTATATCAGAATACTCTATAGACTACAATTTTTTAGGGCAATAACTTAGATAGAACCTTTGTTATTATATAAAAGTAATAAACTGGACTTTATTTACAATAATTAATTAATTTAAATTTGCAAGAAATTTAAAACATAATTACTTTATTATGACATAATTATAAAACAGAATTCCGTCGGCAGCGGCGTCATTTATTGGCGCATTTCACACTTTGGAATTTTTATTTTTAAATATTAATTAAGGTGTTTTTATTTAAAAAAAAAAATAACTTTTATTACGTGAGTAAAACCTCAAAATACGGGAATAAATAGTATGTACTGTAGCGCCGCCTAGGACACTAAAAACGATTTTTTGGCCGCTGCCTGTCGATTAATGTTTATATTTTATTAATTATTGTAAACAATGTTCATTTTATTACTTTTATATAATAACAAAGGTTCTATTTAAGTTATTTCCCTAAAAAAATTGCAGTCTAGAGTATACATTCTGATATAAATGAATAATAAAAACCCAAATTTTCGTAAAAAAAACGCCGAAATATGCATTTGCAGTGAAAGTGCCGCCTTAGGGCCGGTTGTTTCAAGTTGGATTAAAGTAAGCGTTCGTTTAAAGCATAGATATTTACGAAAACGGGTCGTCTGATTGGTGGAGAACGCAAAAATATATGCTTTAAACGAATGCTTACTTTGATCCAATTTAAAATAACCGGGTCTTAATGATTTCAAATGAAAAGCAGTAGTAAATTTGGGTGCATCGTTTATATTTATGCAAAATATTTAAAGTTTAGATAATGTAAATGTAAGATATCGAATTGTAACCGTGATCAACTAAATTAACGTGGGATAAATAAATTATTTCGAAAAATGAAAATGTAAAGAAATGGTTTTCTATCCATAAATTTTTAACTTCAAAATGCTGCAATTATTATATCCCCGTGATTTTTCACGGGTGTACACCCGTGAAAAATCACGGGTGTACACCCATATTATAATTACATAACACGCGATGCCTATTTTTATGAATTGTATATCTATAAAATACTGTGATAGGTACACGTGAACGTTTGTTTTCGCTGTTAAGTAATTATTGTAAACAAAAACATATTTCAAATACATAAATGAAACCGTATTTTCTATTAAAATATCAGACCTGAAAAACAACATTATACTGGGTATCTCATAGCTAGTAGCAAAAACTTATTCGTTCAATTTTGAATAGAAAATATTCTTTGGATGATTAGTATCAACGGTTCATGAGATAAGCAAAATCAAAGTTCACATTTTTTTTCAATGTTTTTTACTTATCTTAGACTATCATGGTAGTAATTTACATGGAATATTAAAAATTCTTTCACTTTAATACAAGTCAAATAAAATGTTTAAAACATTGGATATTTCTTCGCGGTTTTAATCATTTTATTCGACTCGTATCAAAGAATTTGTATTATTTGATATAAATTACTTTCGTGATACTCCCAACGATTCACAGAAGGTATATCAGAAATATTGAAAAAAAAAAGCAATCTTTGATCACTTTAATTGTCGACTTTGACGTAAAGAATATTTTTTATTCAAAATTGAATGACAAAGATTCCCACGAGTTTTTGCTACAAGCTGCTAGACGCCTCGTATAATGTTAATATAAAATCACCCTTTTCTATATTGTGTCAAGCTTGTACCTTTACTGAATTTTATGAATACTCGTTTATTTTTCCACTCCATAAATGATGGTCAGAAAACTGGTGGCATCTTCGAAGTGAGTCTCGTGGATTAATATGATTTGTAATGCTCTCTCTTTCCGATCACGGCACCGACCATACGAGCTCAGTTGCAGAACTTCTCGCGCATGTAGAACCAGAAACCGTGCTCGCCTTCACTTTGATGATTATCGACAACACGTTAGGGAGAAGAAAATTTCCCTTTCGGCTTAAACAGAAACTAGGTCGATAAAATTAAAATATTTATAATATATTATGATTTCTTCTTCTTCAAATGTAGCAAATTTATTTTGTGGTAACATAATTATAATTAATATAAATTAACTTTGTTTTAACCACTTATTTATTGAAAAAAATCAACATGTTTCAAAGCCAATGGCTTCTTCATCATTATTTTTGTTTTCCTGATGAAGAAGCCATTGGCTTTGAAACATGTTGATTTTTTTCAATAAATAAGTGGTTTAAACAAAGTTAATTTATATTAATTATATTATGATTTCATTTAAGAATTTTTCGGAGACGTAACGGAAGATAAATGAAAATATTTGGCATGCGCCTAGGTAGAGATGAGGCATACAAATATATATGTAGCTTTCAAAGCCTTTAAAAATAATGTTTTTAAACTAAATTTATGTAATAATGGAGGGAATCATTAACGTCATGATACCAAATTTTACATAGGTATTAGAAAAAAAAATACATGCATAAGTTACAGTTAAATGTTGCACAATTACTATATAGTAATTATTGAATAATAAGCTATGTAATATTTAATAATGCCTGTCGATGGAAGATTCTGATACTTCAATAACTCGAAACCCGAATAGTAAAATATAAAATTAAAAATAATCTCACGTAGGTAGAGAAAACGTATTATATTTTTCACTCAATTAAATGATCATCATGAATAATGATCATCATGTGTAGCTTGTTGGTCTTATGGTTAGGACACTCACCTCGTGATCCAAAGGTCGCGCGTTCGAACCTCCAGACAGACTAGCAAATTAGTCCTATTTTCATAGCACAAGCGTTTAGCTTAGTTTGAAAATAGTATGAATGTTGATGTGACACGTATTCCGTGTTCGCATCTCTATTTAAAAAAAAATCTCTACAACACCAACGCCAAATCCATCAATAATATAAATTTGTACATTAAAAAAAAATCTAGTAGGAACAATATTAAAATAATTGATTAACCCACAAACTTCCCATCAAATAATTATGTAACTTAGATATTCCTTGATTTTCCCCCTTAAGGCGCCATAGTACATGATTCACGTTTTTGCTGTCTGGAGAGTCAATTTAGTGTAAAGTTTTCGAATCTTGTTGCCAAAATTGCAGCTAACCATGCATTCAATCAATTTTATTATGAAAGGTCCATTTACTATTAAAGCATTTGTTTAAAAAAAGTTAAAAAAATACTTTGTTATTATCACAAAAAAAATATAATCCCGGAGCCCTATTTAATCTTTCTAGCAATAGAGTTATCTTTGGTACACTTTTTCTCGAAATATTTCCACGTAAAGACCGTATATTTTTTTAATAAATTGAATAAAAGAAGTTCAAACAGAAAGTTTGGGGGAAAATATATAATTATTTTTGGGTAGGTTGTTAAATACAACGTTTACAAAAAGATAAAAATTCACGTTCCGTCTCCTATATTGCAGCATCCAAAAAACCATTAAAACATTGATTATTTTAATTAAATTTTACATGCGTACTAAGAAAATTTCACTGTCATTAATATAAAAATATTCAAAATTTTCTACCTCATACACAAAAATTTGAATTAATTAAATCGTATAGTCTGTTAAAAGATCATTTTTCTTTCAAATCAGTCGTTGGTTGGACACCAACTACGCCAGTCGTCAGGTTACGCTCCCGCTAGTTTATACGAATATATCTTAAAATGCTGCGTAAACTTTGCCTGAGTGTTAATAAAGGGAAGATATCCGTATAATGAATGCATTTTAGAAATCCCATATCGCGGGGACAACGGTAAATGCAGAAAATAACTGTTAAATGTATTAAAAATACTTGAATTTGAATGTCGCCATTTTTATTTTTTACAACTGTCAAATTTTGTTTGTTTTTGCGGGCTGATTCTGATGTTTTTTTCCATTATTCTTATCTGTTTTCTTGAAACAATATGATATATAGACTTTGTTCTGTATATACACTGAATTTTTGTCCTTTCTTTTACCTGCAAACAATATTTTTAATGAAATAAGATACTCCGTCTATTTCTTTACTCAACGGTAATTGTCATTTTTTCACGAAATAGTGATGTGAAATCTTTTGAACCGGCATTTTTTTGTGTTTTTATTTTAACTGAAAAATTTTCAGTAAAACGATATAATATTGTTTTGAGTTTGTTTGTTTTGATGTTTTGTTTGAAAAATTTTCAGTAAAACGATATAATATTGTTTTGAGTTTGTTTGTTTTGAAAAATATTTTCAATTAAGAGGTCCTAGTACACGATTTTCGTATTTGCTGTCGGGCGCAGAGTTGCCAACGTAGGCGATTTTTCGCCATTTAGGCTACTCAGAACGAGAATCGGCGACGAAAAAATCTAAAAGGCGACTGGTCGCCTACTAGGCTACTTCAGAGACAAGTTATTTAAATCAGCCGAATCGCAAATAATTAAGAAAAAAAAATACAATTACCTTTGTGTAATGCTGTCATTGAAAGAATTTTAAGCGTAATGGGGACAATTAAAACAAAATTAAGGAATCGCCTGCAACTACCCATGCTGATCGCTATTCTTAGAATTCGTACCCATATGAATGTAAGAGGTGTGTTGCAACAACTTTCAACCAAGCAATCACATGGTAAGTTTTCACGATGGTAGCAAAATGTACGTCTCCGGTGTTTTTAAAATGCTACCTATCTACTTACTTTACTTTCTTTTAACGAACATTACGGTTTTTTATATTAGGCTTAGGCCTATTTATCAATACATTATAAATATGTTATAAATAAATTGATAAAAATGACATTTTATTTTATTCATATTGATATTTTGGCGTTTGGGCTGCTTTAGGCTACTTTATGTATAGGAAACGGCGATATTAGGCCAAGCGCTGTTGGCAACTCTGGTCGGGCGACTAAATTGAACATATAAACTTATTAAATCATTTTGCAAAACCCGATTATTAATTTATCCTCCGGCTTAATAGCCCGTTCCTTAATAGGAACCGTTTATATGCTCCATTTTTGTCGTCCGTCGTTATATATTTTTATTTATTGTGGTCAATTGTCGATATTTTTTATGAATCGTTTTACCCCAGTTCATATAATCGGATCTTATGAATCCTTCTTTTTTCCTTTTATAACATCTTTATATGTTGTATTATTTAAATACCCTGTTTTAATGAATCGTTTTGTTTTCGTTTATATGTTCCGTTAATCGTTTTTTATTATACTTTTTAAATAATCGTGAGCCATGCACTGATTGCGTGTCACACTCTAATTATATAAAGTTGTCATTCCAGCAAGTTACGGATAGACAACCAAATTATTATATTTAGATATTTGAGGTTACATTTCTGTAAGTATGAGTTTTCATTCTTTTCATAAAATTCAATACAGTAATAGACAATGATCAGTGTAGATTTATACAACTCAATACTTTGAGCATCATTAATATATAATTTGTCTTTATTTTAGTTTTTAAATATTACTTCTACCGCATACATGCATGAATGTTTTTTATAATCGTTTATTATGGTCAGTTGTTGATCTTTTCAAATAATCGTTTTTCTCCAGTTTTCATAATCAGATTTTATGATTTATATCTTTTGTTATTATGTTTATTAATCATAAGGTTTTACGTTTATATGTTCCGTTTTTGATTGTTATTTAAGTAACTTATGTAGAATATTAAAAATAAATTCGCTTCAATACAAGCAAAAAAAAGTTTAATCATTTTGCACTATCACCCTTCAGAAATTTGATAAATATATAATACTTTATAAAGTTAATCTGTGCTATTCTGAAAATATTGGGATGTCAGATCTTTATCCCAATCTTGACAGGTATGTATAACAATATATTGACACTAATTTCGATGTTTTAAGTTTGGCATGTTTGAAATAATTAATGAATCAATCAGAAAGCCCTAAAACGTAAACAAATGTTAATGTATTCACAATTACGAATAATGATCTTTCTAATTGATTGAATTCATTAATTTCAAACCTGTCAAACATAAAACGTCAAAAAAACGGCATCACAATGTAATACAATAACTGTCAAGATACAGAAATAGCAATGTTGCTTAGTTCAGAATACGGATGATTATCATTTTATTTGACTTTTATTATTGCGAATTAATTTTAGATATTCGATATAAGTTACTTTCATGAAAGTCTTACGTTTTGAAAAGATAATTCAGAATATTTTTATTTCTATATTCTCTTTATACTTAACCATATTTTCATGGGTGTACGACTGTATAGTAATTAATAACAACTTTTGCGTGACCGCGCAACATGAGTTGAGCGCTGATTGCTTGTCACATTCTAAATATCTAAAGTCGTCTTTCCAGTAAGTTACGGACAGACAACGAAAATATTATTATTATTATTATTTTGTCTTTATTCTACTTTTTAAGTATAACTTCTAACGCGCATACATAAGTACACGCATAATTTTTTTAAATGGTTTTTATTTGAATTATTTAACATTGATATTAGACAAAATGTTATAAAACAATAAAAAATATAGTGAAAATTCACACACGTCATACAATTTTTCAACGCTAAAGAAAAAATAATAACATAATGTTACATGTAATGGAGATCTTAAAAAAATGTTTTTCTTAAAAATCAGAAAAATAGCATAAAAAAGCAAATTTTGAGTGAAATTTCATAAAGAAACAATATCCATTGCATGGCCGGCTTTGTCACATCTCTAATATAAGGATCGAATAATTATTGTACAGAAAAATTTCGCCAAACTTGCAAAACTTACGTTCATGTAGAAAGGGTTACGTATGTAGCACTACGCAGTTAAAAGGTCGGGCGTTAAAGTTTGCACATTTCTATTTCGTTTTATAGTATTGTATATTTCTCGATATCGTTTTTTGTGCTTAAATAATACATATTTGAGCGAAACTAGCGCCATTTTTAGCGGGAAGTGATTAAACTAATGCCAATATTGAAAGTATAAGAGCCTCTTAAAAGTTTAGTTTTTTTAAATATAAATTTGATAAAAATAATATATATGATGATATAACCGTCTACCCTGAATAATACAATACTATGCATCAGAAACATCATTTGAAAAAGAGTGAAAACGCACCTTTTCAAAATATCATATAAGTTTGCGAACAATTTTTAATTTAAAATACGACTACAGAACTAGTCAGTGTTGTGTAAAGCGATTTGGAGGGAATTTTTTACGAAAATGACGCTATATACATAGATTAATATTATTATTATGTTTATTACTAAAACCATGGTCTATCTGCAGAGTAAAAACTATAATAACATTAGCTGGAGGGAATCATTAACGGCGTGATAAAGAATTTTACATAGGCATTTGAAAAAAAATTCTTGCATGAGTCACAGATGTTGCACAATTACTATATAGTAATTATTGAGTATTTTGTTACCAACATGATAAATATATATTTAATATTTTAATCTACATGCATCATTCAGTCGGTTCGCGAACCGGTTGTTAAAATCTACCAAGATAAGAAAAATACCAAATTATAAACGTAAATCTTTTTACAAAATATATCATTTTACAACCCGTTTCGGGTGTCAAATACAGTAGTAATTGAAGCAAATCCCTTGGCTAGATCCTGGAGGCATTTAATCTCGGTGATATTACAATCTCTATGTTATATGATGCTTCTTTTTATTACACGTGTTTAAAATAACAAGACACCCACCCGTATATTAGAAATGATGTCTAGGTGATATTTGAAAGGAAAAATAAACAGCGTATCGGTAATTAAATAAATTAGGATGACACCACTGATTATATTTATTATATTGGTGTAAAATCGAACGGTGCGCAATCTTTTACTTAGGAATTTGATTATGTAATCCATCGCGAATAGTGCGCGGTGGCTTAACTGAATTAATGTGTCAACTTAATGCCTAAAATCATGATGCAATATACTTTCTAATTATAATGAAATTTACAGGAGCTTCAGTTTTTTTTTAAAGGAATATTTAAAATATCAGTGACAAAGACAGACACAACAATTTGTAATATGTAGTTTTAATATCTAATATAATAATTTGCTTAGCTTGTAAGTAAAGACACTCGCCTAGTGATATAGTTGTGGTACAGGAGACTACTAAGTTAGTCCTATTTTCATAAGATATTTCTTAGTAATATTTGTAAAACCAACCAGCCTTAGTTTTGGGACTACTCACGTTAACGACAAAATTAAGAACTAATTGGAAATCGTTTTCACCATGCATAGTAGGCAGACAAAATTCTCTCACATCTAGCAACAAAGGGCTAGATGTGTGTACCTACTTATTTAGGTACATAAGCCAATGCTTTTGGGTTCAAAGATCCAAAAATGATTAGCCTCAAGCGACATATAAAAACATTCATAATGTTCCGCGTTGTTTCATTATTGCACATTGCAAAATTACTACGTGTGGTATATTTTAAAATCGATCGTAAACTATCCAAATTGAGCAACTATTATTTTTATTATATTAATTACTATTTATTTTATGTATAATGCTATAATTTATATTTCACATTTTATTATATTGGTCATGCCAGCCCCATAATTCAAGTTGATTCTTATTTCTATAAATTGTTTGAATTCGTTTAAAAAATATTTTAAAAAATCATCATTTATGTAACAAAAATAAACCATAATCTAAATTAAATAAACCAAACCCAATAACCTAACTTAACCTAACCTAATAACCTAACCTAACCAAACCTAATAACCTAGCCTAACCGAACCTAATAACCTAACCTAACCTAACCGAACCTAACCTAACCAAATCTAATAACCAAACCTAATAACCTAACGAAACCTAATAACCTAACCTAAGCTAACCTAACCTTACCTAACCAAACGTTAGAACCTAACCTAACCTAACCAAACGTAATAACCATATACATATAATAATTAAGTAAAAAAACAAGAAATAATCCCAAAAAATTATTAATTTCTCAAAGAAAAAACATTATAAGACACTCACTTCATAATTCATAATGAAATTAATCACTTTCATCTTTTTAAGTTTATTCAACCTCATTATTTTCTTAGTCTTAAAATCAAGCCTATTAATAAATTACAAAAATTACAAAAAGTACCTACGTTCAATTTTCATCATATGTCTTTCGTCTATAAATATAAATTTGTCATGTAAACTTATACATTGTCTACAATTTACACATTTTTCCTCAGATATTGCCTATGAAATGTCAAAATATACGGTACAATTATCGAAACTTTAAAATATAATATCTTATTTAATACTTATTATTTAAACATAACTTATCTTTCATTTTGTTAGTAACACATTCAATAACAATATAGATTAATACTCATTTTTATTATATATGCAATGGGACCGTGAACTTGGATTTAGCCTTATTTGGAGATGCATAAATCTATTCTTGCATATATTGTTAAACGTTGTTACGCGTTTATACCTATATTTAGTTTTGAGCTCATCGTATAACATGTATATTTTCGGCAATAAATAAATAAAAAGATATTAATTATTCTCGACTGGAAGTGTTTCTCGTTTATTTATTTATTCATCATACCAGTTGCTTGTCCGGAACAATTTTAATTCACACCAAAACCTTCAGAAAAATAAAACCATCCCGAAATTAAAAAAATCTAAATCAAATGCAATTTTTCATCGCGTAAATATAATAAATAACATGCTAAGGAAATATACATATATTTGTTTAATAAAACACTAAAAAGTCACTATGTTAACACTTTCCTACTTCCACATACCTAGGTATAAAAGCAAATGCTATTCACTATTCACGCCTTATAAGACGCAGATATCACAATGTTCATCAGATTATAAACACGAATAATAGTAGGCGCCGGCTGTTTATATTATTATTATATATATTAAACAACTATGTTTATTAATCCATACTGATTGACTTTGCATTTAAGATCACGGAACCATAGAAATGAAAATAAAATTTGCTTTCACTTTCAAACACAAGCGGTTAAAATTCATCAAACATTTTGAAACATGGTTGATTAATTACCTGGCATAGGAGTGATGTACACGATCAGGGCTACGAAGAAAGCGAGTCCAATGATAACAGCAATTTTCTGTAAAGAAGCTTTTCTGTAGTCAATTTTCTTCCTTGCTTCATTATTGTTTTCACTGACACTCTCTGAACTTTTCATTTTGAAATTTTATTATTGCTTCACAGTAACAAATACTTTTTTAAATTTATCTTTTCGAAAGAGAATTCATTTTGACAAAACAAAAAATTTAAAACTGATCAAGAAAATTCTTTCCAATCAACATGTTCTTAGGCTAGTTGGTGAATAAGCGCTTTTTCGTACTTGATTAAGTGAGTACTTCGAAAAATTTGTATTTTTAATATCTTCAATGTTTTGCATTCCGAAACTAACGAGTAACCAAATGAATTTACATTTATTTATTTTGATTATGGAGTTTAAACACACACTTTTTTTTTTTTAACATCAAGTGTGGTGCGTCAGGTCCCGACCACCATCTTTAGCGAGCTGCTGACAACTGACAACTGATATTACGGAAACGTTGGCGATTCAAGGCGAGCGGAGTGAAACAGATAAATCGTCTACGCTATGCTCGCGCACGCTATGCGCAATTTACCGCGCACACAACGCAACGACTTACGTAATAACTCAACTGAAAGACAAACAATATGAAGAAGTTCATTTTTATCATAATTATTTTCCCTTTTAGCTTGACAACCCCTGGGGCGCTTTAAACTTGTTTATCCAATAACGCAGACAGCAGGTAAAAGCCTACCCGACGGATAACCCCGATGGATCCAGTGGCATGCAAAGTACCCGGTTTAGTGCATATAATAAATTGTACGAAATTCCCTGAATTTGGCTTTCACCCCTCAAAGATGTGGTCGGGGCGAACAGCTGTTATTACGAAACAATAGAAACCTTCCTAAATTGATTACAGTTGACTGACAGAATTCCCCACACAACAATAGAGTTCGTTCGGAGAAGCTGGCCCGAACTTAATGGGTTCTGAAGGTCAGACCGGCAGATAAACCGAAATGATTCTCAGAACACTGTCTGGCCGATAGAGCCATTATCGCATTAGAAAGTCTGCCCAAATATAACTGCTCGTTTCCTACCCTTGTTCGCTATTATAATTTGGGATAGTACCCGAATAACTTTGGTGTGATTTCAACATCTAAATTTTGAAGCGGAAATGTACACGCATTAACATGTTTTTAAGAGTCATTACCATTTGAACCCTAAATGAAACTGAATACTAATGTTTCGATTAGCATTCAGTTTGTATAATTTCAAGTATTTTTTTTTTAAGGACGCTACTTAATTTAGAATAATGAAATACATACATATTTTAAAAAATATTACATGTACCGACTATTTTGTTTTTTCTTGTTATCTTCTAAACATCTAGGAATTTTTCATGATTGTAAACTATTTTAAAGAGAAAATTATTGTCAAAATTTTGGTACAAAAATGTTAATTTTGGGTTACCAACTTTAATTTTTATGCTCTTTACAAAATACATCTGCGTTTTTGTTAAGGCTGGACATTCACTGCAAATGCATATTTCGGTAACGAAACATAACGAAAATGTGGGTGTTTATTATTCATTTTTATGAGAATGTATATTAGGGTGTCCCGTCTATATGAGAAAAAAAATCGAGCTAAACTATCGCAAGAGGTATCGAAATTAGCGTAATTATACACAGATTACGAAAAAGCTAAAAAAAACGTTGCGTGTCATCTTGAGGGCTCTACGAAACTTTGAAGTTTTATAAATTTTACGTTTAATATAAAAATAATATAAAAATCAAGTTTAAAAGGTATTTTATTATTGAAATTGATGAAAGAAAGCACAAGAAAACAAAATTGAAATTACAATTAATGAAAAAAACTTATTTTTGTGTCCAAAATTTGGCATTTCTGCTCAAGATTGCAACCTGGTTTTAATAAAGCCATCTCTAGAAGTGGCGTCAGTTACACTTTGTGAGTCCTCTGTAACCAGGTGAACACATCTTTCCACAGATTGTGTATGACAAGGAAAGTCAACAATTTCCAAGCTCTTATCTTTTGCCATGATTTGAAGGTCCTTATTAGAAATATATCGAAGAACCGGCGGCGGCGCACACTGGGTCGAAACCGTAATTTGAGGGACTTAGGGACCAACTTTCTTTTTTTACTTTTTTCTTTATGCGGATGGATAGAGCTCATTAACCTTATCAATAGTGTCCTATGAAACTTTTTCCTAAACTTTATAGTTTGGGCAAAAAAAAAAGTTTTGTATTTTTTGTATGGAGCGGATCAAATAAAATTAAATTTCTGCTAAGTGGTGACTAACCCTGCTTTGAAACCTTTTTTTTCTCATACCTTATCTAGTCTACCATCGTTTGATGCTATGAACGTACATAAACTTGCAACTCTACCAGATAAATGGATCGAAAAAATAAAAAAATGTATATATTTATAATATTATTTTTTATTTCCTTAATTTCTTTTATGTCAAACTAAATATGAAAAAGTGAGTACAAGTATATTATAACACAAAGAATAAACAAAAAACCCAACAAAATTAGACTAAAAACTAACTAAATGAACACTTAATAATACAAAAGCAAACATATTTTTTCGCAATTGTAGATAGTAGTTTTACGATATATACACAGGGTGTACCAGAGCTAGCAGCAGAATCTTATAGCATCAAACGATGGTAGACTAGACAAGGTATGAGAAAAAAAGGTTTCAAAGCAGGGTCAGTCACCACTTAGCAGAAATTTAATTTTATTTGATGCGCTCCATACAAAAAATACAAAACTTTTTTTTTTGGCCAAACTATAAAGTTTAGGAAAAAGTTTCATAGGACAACTATTGATAAGGTTAATAAGTTCTATCCATTCGCATAAAGAAAAAATTAAAAAAAGAAAGTTGGTCCCTAAGTCCCTCAAATTACGGTTTCGACCCACTGTGCGGCGGTGCTGTAACCTGACATTCCTGCCACATAATAATTTCGGTGTAATCTCTAGCAGAGAAGTTAATTTTTGGTGGTTTAAATATCCTGTGTTTAGTGCTACATTCAGCTTCTATAGCTTTTATTATTCTTCGCTCCCGGATGTGATCTCTATTGTCAAACAACAAACTGATAAGTAGGTTTTCTGGGTGCGCAAAAAAGCATTTCTTTCGATAACAGAATTCATAACAGATCTCAGATTTTTGGGTAAAAATCGAGAGTACATAATCAGTTGAAAAATGTGTTTAGCTCTGTCTCTAAAAGACGTATTTTGCTTGATTAGGAACTTTAACTTTAACCACGTAATTGACAAGCGATTGCAAATTTTCTGATGGATTAAGAATACTTAGTAAAGTCTGAGTATACGATTAGCAGAAAAACGCCATCGCGAGTACGCTATTTTTCCAGGCTGACGGTTTGCCAGCTTAGGAGTACAGGAACCAGTTGATACAGCTTGACATATCTCGTAAAGATATTTTTTATCTGATCATCGACCATATTTTTCGGCAAGTCAGGCATATTACTAGCCACCGCACAAAACAACACTATGGTTTTATTTTCGAAACCAGCTATTTGTTTTCCAATCGGTCTGGAATATTCTCTAGGATCCGAAGTGTAACCATCTAAGCTCAATAATAAATGAAAGAGGTAACTCATTGACATGAAGCATACAAACACACCATTGTAACGGTCTCTCCAAATAATCCTCTAAATATTAAATCACGCCACCCTTCCAACCGGTGTTAGTTGCAGTTTCGTCACATCCAACGCAAATCACGTTATCTAAATTCCAACCTTGACCCTCTAATAAAGTTGTGATCGAAGTAAGAATTCCCTTTGCAGTGCCACGACTTAGCGTTGTGTGTCCCAAATAAATTGATCCAGGTTCTGCTAAAATTGATATGTGCTCTTCTAAAACTTTTTTGCGATGGTAACGATCCCATATTTTCTCATTTATCAGTGACTTGTCTTTTCGTCCATCAAAGTAAATACTTTTTATAACAATACCTCCAATATCTTTTGAAGCTTCTGTCCGGGCTTCAGACACAGCTCTGTGGATCTTGTTTTTATCAATAACTAGAGTTCAATCTTTAGTAGAAACCAAGCCGACTTCAGCCAAAACCGCAGAAGCCACAGCGGCAGCAGATCGCGTCGATAAACCGTATCTATCACAGACCTTAGCAACAGTTGGCAACGACTATGTATTCTGATTCGCTGTTGAAGTCGACAATGTCTCTGTCGAGGGCGTGTTTGTCGGGAATATCTTTGTTATCCGATACATTTCTGGGAAAGATTCATGCACCGAACCTTCATCACAATTTGCTGAAACTGAAGCGTTTTCTTCAGTAGAACACGACTTTCTTGCTGCCCTTATTGACTCTTCAATTTGTCTCTGTTGTCGTTTATTAATCTAGTCGTTTCTTTCTCATCAACACCGCTTTTACCCATTTTCCTGTCATTTTTTTGATCCAAAAAAAAACTTCTCTCATTGATGGGAACTTTCTTATATTTTAAACACGAACAAAATTCAAATGAAGTACATTTATAAGCAGTAACGTCGTAAAGCTTCTCAGAAAACTCTATATTTTTTTCTTTAAAATATTTCAGTTTATTTTCACAACTATCATTTCGTTTACTTTTGGGATATCTTTTCAAACTGAGTTACTTTTCGAAATAGGATTTCAATAATTGAATAGAACTCATTCCTTAGTTACGATTGGAATCGAAACTTTGGTCCAAATATTGTTGATATTTTCAAAAACAATCGCATATATATCTGAATTGGATAGATCCTTTCAATTACACTTCAATTTTAGGTCGTTCTTGACAAATAAAATAAATTGAATGACGTCCTTCATAGTTGAAGACCCCATGGCAAGAAGTTGTTAACTAACTTTTTTGTCAAAAATGAGTTAATAAGCCCTCTAAACTAAATAATGTACACTTTTTTCATTGGAAAGAAGTTCGGAACTTAAAAATAATTAGAACATTTTCAAATCAAAACATGTTAACTACACTTTTTCATAAAAATCAAATCAGTTAATAATAATAATTGGATAACTTATATGGCGCCGTTTTCGCGAATACTCACCTCAAGGACCTTAGTTATATTCTGAAATTAGCACGCCTTTTAATTTGATTGGAATATTTATGGTTGATATAAATTTTACTCTGGTAGTACTGTCATATATTTGTTTTTATTTGAAGACTATTATAATATGTACTTATATATTATTTTTCAATAATTTTAAATGGTATATACCATGTTATGTATTATTAATTAACATGCCAGGTATTTTGTGATTTTGGATAATGGATGATAAAAATGGATAGCAATTTAAGGGTTGTTTGATGTTCGTGTTTTACCAATTTTAAAAATGTGTTATTCTATTAAAAATGAGTTCCAGAGGCGGAAAACGGGTGTTACTACATTTTTTTTGGGAAAATTAGTATATTTTTATTTTTTGTGCATTAATGCATTTTTTTACTTTGTAAATACTTTCTTGATATTTTAGTGACATAAATCAATAAAAATTAATCTTGAATTAGCAATAAAACATATTTGTCAAAGGCGAAATGCAAGTGTCTAATTATCTCAACATGACTTGAATGTTAGTTAACAACTTCTTGCCATGGGGTCTTCAGTTGGTAGCTGCCGATTTTCAAGTTCTTTGTATGGTCTCAATATAGCACAAGTAGTTTTACTATGCCTCTAATTCATTATTAAAAAAACACAAAATCCGCTTAACACTGTAACAATCGCAACTTTTATGGCATAAAAATACTTTGGTTACGAGAAAACACTCGCGAGCACGTCAAGGAAATCCTCGAAACAAGTGACATATTTGCACGTTGAAACCTAACAAATTCAAAGTGGCTGGTAACGTGTTGTTGCATGCAAATCTTAGCGTCGCGTTGCGTCGTGTACCTATGTATTACAACTAAATAGAACAAAAAGTAAATATTTTTTTATATTTAGTTCAGGAGCCGAAATTAAGAAAAGCGAAACATCACCATAAAAATGTCAATTTTTCAAAACTATGAAAATCGGTAGAACCCTAAAGATATAGTTTTTTTTTTATATTTAAAACCATTTTAGTAATCTAGGACCAATTACGCAAATTTCAAGAGATCTTGCGTTAAGGAAAACCAAAAAAAAAATTATCGGGACAACCTAATGTATATTCTAGACTGAAATTTTTTTAGAGCAATAACTTAGATAGAACCATTGTTCTTATATAAAATTAATTTAAGAAAATATATGCATTAATCGACAGGCCGCGGTCAAAAAATCTATTTTAGTGTTCTAGGCGGCGCAAAGTTTTAATGAATATTTATATGTACGCATAATATGTTTTATCATACGTATAAAGTATACTTCATTATCTTGAATCCGTACTTAGAGAATTAAGAAATATTCAATATTTATAAAGTTATAAAGTTTTAAATTTGCTAGAAATTTTTACATTTTTTTTTATTTCAAAACGCTTTTTATTTGTATAAAGAGATGATTTTAAACAGTATATTTTATTTATTTCCGTATTTTGAGACTTTGTTCACTGATTAAAAGTTAGTTTTTTTTAAATAAAAACACCTTTATAATTATTTAAAAATAAAAATTCCAAAGTATGAAATGTGCCAATAAATGACGTAATTATAAAACAGAATGCCGTTGGCAGCGGCGTCATATATTGGTATTAACTTTATTGGTTATTTATTGCTCTAAAAAGTTGCAATCTAGAATATACATTCTGGTATAAATAAATAATAAAAACCCACATTTTCGTAAAAAAAAAACGCAGAAATATGCATTTGCAGTGAATGTCCAGCCTTAGTGCATATTTTATTGGTCGAGTATTAAAAATATGCCTTATTTCAAATGCACAAAGCGCACTTTAAATAGAAATATACCACTGAAACGCTATTTTAATAGCAGACCGAGGTCGGTCGGGAACCTTACGATACAAAAAATAAATACTAGCATTTAGTAACACCATTTTACGTATCAAGGAGTTAATTTTTTATTAGTCTTCTCAAAGATCTACAGATAAGGTTGAATTACACAAAATTAAAATCCAAAATGAAAAATCAACAGAAAACAATGACACACATATACGTTAGGTATAATAATATTATATAATATACCTACACGTAGGGTATTAGGTAGTTATATCTTTCTTCTAATAGGTGTGATATTTTGCATTTTTTTTATTATCCCGCAGTGTAAAACTATAGTTACGATCCTCACTTTTAAACAAGAAAAATAATTTACAATATGCGTTTATATTATTTTTTAATAGAGATCTATCAACGTAATACGTATCAAATTATTTAACTATACTATTTTCAAACTAAGCTAAATAGGACTAGATTTCTGGTTTCCTGGACTGAGGCTCGGAATCACACTGGATCAATATTCGAGTATCTTAATCACTAGACCAATAAGCAGGTCTCAATATGTCGCCATGAATATAATGTAGAGTATTCACTGTAATTGAACTTATATGTCATACATACTATGTATGCAATGATAAAATTTAATACACAAAGATTGGCCAAATCAAAAAATTCTAGAAAATTCTAGAAAAAAAAAAAGAAAATACTACTGATAGTTTTAAATATGTATCTTATTGTATATGCGATTATTTTATAACAGCACTTTTAAATATATTCTATAAAGCGCCATTGAGTTGAAATTTTACGAGAAATGCGCCGTATGGTACCTATGGTATTATAAAGTTTAGCGTAGACGACGCACGAAACCTGATTTCGTTGCGAAAATGACTTGTTTCATAATGCATTCTGACTTCCTTTAACAATAATTATTCATTTATCAAGATACACGTTGTATTATATAGTATTTTTAAATGTAATATTTAATATAAAATTCGTGAATATTTTATGTAACTAGGTGTATATTACTGCTTATATTATGTATTACTTCTTTGCATTGCTGAGTGTTGAGTGAGCTATATTGTTACGTTTTATAGATCCATTACCTACAACAGTTAAATTATTAAAATGGATTCGGTGGAATTAAAAATTAAATTTTAAATAAAAATAAAATTAAATTTTAATTTTAAAACTTACTCGATCCGAAGCACGCCTCATTTTCGTAACACGCATTCATTTCGTTGGATAACCTGCCCCAACGACAATGTTAAATTGTAGAGTAGGTAGCTTCACTTATTATCAATAGGTACTATTTAAGTTGGCTGTGGAATGGCGAAAGAGTAGGGTCACCTAGTCGACAGTGGATCACCTTTTTTAGAAGCCTGTAACTTCAAAATTAGTTGTCCTATTTTATTGGAAATTTTCACCCTGTTAGATTGTTTATCATTATATTAATGGGTAATAGTTTAAACCTCATCAAATAATAGAGAGAATTGTTATTAAATAAAAATAAAAAAATAAAAAAAATAAAAATAATAGAGAGAAATGTTATTCATATTTATACGAGATAAGGGAAAATGATCCCCTGTAAAACTAGATGGTACACAGTGGATCGGCCTATGGTCAACAGTGGATCAAGTATATAAATTATTTGAATAAACAAATAAAACACTGGGAAAATGTAAGGAATTTTTATTATTTAAAGTAAAGGAACTAACTTATAGATTTAACAAATCAAAAACATTTAAAACAAATAGCTTTCAGTAGGAATTAAAAACAACAAATTATATTAAAGAACGAACACAATTATTAACAGCGAGAGAATAAAAAAAAATACAGAGCTAGTGTGCCAGGTGGAATTTTAGAAGTCATTGTAGAGTTCACTTTTTTCCATGAAAAAATAATTACTGGGGGTAATGCTTGACCGCCAGGACCGATAATACAACATGTTGTGCACAGTACACCTCTTTTTCCGCTGGTGATTTTGCCTTTGTTTTTGTGACCTCTTGGTGCAATAATCTTCTGTGTTTTCTGCACTGTGGTTGTTCCTGTCTTGTCCATTTAAATATACGAATACCACTGGCAAATGTTGGGTTTCTTCGAATAGCATTTTCTAAATTCTCAAAAAAAAAACTTTCACAGTCTCTCTATTAAATGATGATGCCCTTGCGAGACTGCAAGCTTCCGGTTTTCTAAGACGGGATGACGTTGGCGAAAACATCGCAGCCTTTCAATGCCTGCCATTTTATTAACTTCCCAAGAGAGTGGCATTTTAATATTATTAAGCTTCGCCATTTCAAATGCAATATTAGGGCAGTCTTTAGTTGACACATTTCATATAATAGTTTTTCAGTAATTCTTTTTGTTTCTTCGAAAACACCATATTTACTTCATTATTAGGTACAAAGTGCAAATTCAGATCCAACGAACAAGCTTGTTTTTTATGGTAACGCCGTAATTTTTTCTCCTGTTTTTTTTCTCTCCTATGTCGAGGCATCCTGCAAAACAATACAAGCAAATATTGAAAATCATTACCAAGTAGGACATAGTGGTTCGTGATCCACTGTGTAAGGTGATTCACTGATCCCCTCACTTCTTACAAAAAAAAATCATGAGTTTACCCTTTTGAATAGCACATTTTTCTGAGTGTACACGCATACTGCATAAAACAATCATAGTAAATAAAAAATTCTTAAGTGTAGCTTAATGTCTCCAGATACTACTTTTAAAAAAAATTTACCAATAATTTCTATTTTAATTTTACTTGACAACCTATCATTACCTTTATTTATTAAACAAAACAACTAATGACACTAAAATAATCATTAAAATAGCTCAAAAGCAAAAAAAAAAAAAAATACTCAAGCGATTTACTTGCTGCGTAGAGGGAGGGGGGTATAAAAAATATTGGACCAACAGGGTTTCTGGCAACATTAATTTTGTTAATCTATAAGCTATTCTGAACTTAGATCAATTGCCAAAATGCGGTCCTCATATTATGCGTACTCAAGTCCACCCAGCTCCCGGTCTGAAAGCAAAGATACATAATTATTAACTAACTAACTTACCATCACACCGTTTCCCCGTGAGGGTAGGCAGAGAAGATAGAGCGCCATACTCTTCTGTCCTGACGCAAAACTTTCGCTTCATCTACATTCATACATCTTCGCATGAAAGCTCGACGGTTGTTGAGGCTTCTAACAGGACCATCTTCCAGTAGGTATCTGGTTAATCTGGTCATGCCACGTCTTCTGTGGTCGCCCTCTCTTTCTGGCGCCGTCAACACTTTATATATCTTATCTTATTTATCTAAATTTAATATTTTTGTATATGTTTATGTATTATTAATTTAGACGCTAGGTACATTGATTACTAATATAATAGGCAGATGCCAAATGTGACTTATAACAATTTTTAAAAAGTTATAAAATAATATAATAGGTAGCTAGTTATTATAAAACAGAAAAAAATGCTTAGAATTTGACGATTAAGAAGATAAAATTGTAGCAAGTTTGCTTCATGCGTCAATGAAGTACCTACAGGTTAATCTTGTTTATTGCACTTTGAAACCATCTATCGGAAAAAGATAATGGCTCAAAATTTAACTAATTCTTCTTCGAGTAGTTTTCTGAGATATCGCTGACTTCTCAGCTTAAGCTCAGGGCTACGTTTTAGATCCCATTGCAGGGTCCATTGTCAGGGGTGAAGTGTTATGATCACAACACATCAGCACTGATGATGGACCTTGTAATGGGATCCGAAACGTTGGCTAGAGAGGTCAGAGCTACATGGCAGAATATTCCAGAAAACTACAGGCAGAAGATTCTATCCGGCCGTGAAAACTTGTTCGTCCATGGAATGGTTTCAATATTCAAATCTTAATGTCCGTATTGGTCATAAAAATAAGTTAGCCGACCAGACCGCTTCGCATATATTTTTTAATAAACATTTTATTATTTATTATTGTATAGTAATTAATTATGAAGAAAGGATGAATTAATTCATGTGATCATGTTGAATGTATTAAAATAAATATTAAACAAAATTATGATATCGATTAAAATTAATGAATAAAATATAGACAGCTCTCTTTGCGTACACACTCCTCGAAGATATCCTAAGATATCCCTTCATGTGTGTTATTTATTCAGCATTATTTTTATTACAAGAACTCTTTAAAAAAACTCATCCGCCATTCAACCATAATACATTTTATCATGCGTTGTATGATTGTAATATATAAAATATTTTTTTCATCACTTTTTCATGCCACTTTTAGAATGCTACCAATATAAATTGGCGTGCGAGGGAGGGCGTCCCTGTCGCGAAACAGAAGTTGCCAGGGTGTAAATTTATTACACAATACATAATATACAGAGTGTGCGGTACATTGACAAATATATTTTATGATATTATAATAGAAACTTGGTCGGACAACACTAGAGAAACAAACCAGTAAAGGCAGCCGCTCTGTCTAGAGTCCTGTCAAACGGTAATTTTGGTCCATTATTTGCTTTCTCCTCTTAAAACTACATTCGCAATTGTTCTTGCACCACCTGCAAGGCGTTGCAAGACTGTTTTGGACATAATTCAATTGGTTTTCCATAATGGTCTAACATATTGGAGATCAAGATGTCACAGCTCACAGCTCATGCGCCAATACGCGATTGAACTGAATGACAGATCGAGGAGTTACCGCCGCACAGTGGGTCGAAACCGTAATTTGAGGGACTTAGGGACCAACATTCTTTTTTTCCTTTTTTCTTTATGCGGATGGATACAACGCATTAACCTTATCAATAGTTGTCCCATGAAACTTTTTCCTAAACTTAATAGTTTGGGCAAAAAAAAAGTTTTGTATTTTTTGTATGGAGCGGATCAAATAAAATTAAATTTCTGCTAAGTGGTGACTGACCCCGCTTTGAAACCTTTTTTTTCTCCTACCTTGTCTAATCTACCATCGTTTGATGCTATGAACGTGTACATAAACTTGCAACTCTACCAGATAAATGGATCGAAAAAATAAAAAAATGTATATATTTATAATATTATTTTTTATTTTCGTAATTTCTTTTATGTCAAACTTAATATTAAGTAGTGGGTAAAAGTACATAATAACTCAAATAATCAACAAAAAACCAACAAAATTCGACTAAAAACTAACTAAATGAACACTTAATAATACAACAGCAAACATATTATTTTACAAATTACGATAGTATATGATGTACCAGAGCTAGCAGCAGAAACTTAGCAGGTAGATTCCTGACTATGTTATGAGTCTAAAATGTTCAAGCAACCATGGCCTAATATCAATAGTTATGGAGATATGCAATATCAAAGTTTATATAACATAATTCAACGAAATATCCCGAGAGTATGTGGAATACATGCTTCGACGTATTGAACCAGATTAATGATTACATTAGTCGCGGACAATTTTAAGAGTAAGGTAATGCTGAGAATAGTGCTTTAATTTGGACTTTAATTTTAAAATATCAAGAAACGTTTATTTAAATACCGGTATAACTTACTAATTTTATTATATTGCGATATTTAATTGCAGAAAATAATTCTAATTCAATAAAAAACGTAATTCGGACGCGCCAGATTAAGTAGTTTTTACTGTTTTCTGCTCAAATAAATTTGATTTGTTTTAATTATTTACAATAATCTATATAAGGCCTCGATAGACATTCACTTTTTACCCGAAACCTGAAAACTATATTTCAATTGGATATTATTTTGATGTGTTATTCAATGAAGGACATGTTTTAACTTTGTTTCAAAGAATCACCCTTGAGCAAAAAGTACTCTAAATAAGAACTAGCAATTATATTTACACTGACATCACTGGTTTTCGCCTGACATTTATCCATAGATAATATGCATTTATCTATGGGCGTGACCTTCGTTTCACCATAGATAAAAGTTTTCTTTTTTTACATATTCAAACTTATTTACGATTGTGACTTGTGTTGTCGTTCGTGTTTGACGTATTTTTGACAGACATAATTTTAGTACATACTTCACAATGGAGATCACCAGACTAAATTTCGAAGAAAACTTTGACAAGATTGCGGAAAGTCTCCGCAAGTGTGTTTTTGTAGCACTCGACGCAGAGTTTACCGGACTTCCGACAAATCATTCTAGGTAAATATATTTATTTGGGGGTTATATTTTTATAGTGGATAAATGTATTATATTATTCCTCTTCTGAATTAAACATCACAAAATAACACAAACATTTAAGTGCTATTGAAACCAACGCTAAACTATGGTGTATTTCAAATTAGTAAATTTTATTTTTAATGGAAAATAAATTTATTAGTCTGATAGGGATGCGATCTCAGATTTTTCTCCGAAATTTTTGCATTTAGTTGTTATAAATGAAAATTAATTCAAATATAAATATTTTGAAACGTTAACCGCCCGATTTAAATTTAATTTTATTGCTATAAATAGGAGGAGACCCATCATTTTTAAAATAACTTATGTATGGGTCGCGTGGCTTACTGGCTAGCAACATATCTAGCGAACAAAATTATGCATATTTTAATTGTATTATTTTATGAATGTTCAGTTACATTTTTCATAGTGATACTTAAGTATTCAAAATTTTCTCTTCTTCAATAGAAACATATCTTTAAAGCAAATTTTTCTGCTCCCTAAGTGCTTTTCTTACAAAATATTTGCTACTTTAGGTCTTGGATTTTCACAAACATTCAGAAACTACCATATAGAATTTTATGGGCCTTTCTGCCCTGGTATTTTATCTCCTTGGCTGACATCTCAACGATGATAGTCTTGATATTGAACCCTGCAAAGAAATCAGATACATTAGGCAGAATAATCTGAAATAAAACAAATAAAATGCTTTTCTCTTCTAGATTACGATTATATTTATTTATATTATAGATTATATAATAGATTATATTTATCAATATTAAGATTGTAGAATACCAATATTTAAATAATAAACATATTTTTATGTACATATAAAGCCATGCAATACTCTAAATGTACAATCATGTACATATTATCTTTCAGACACAGAGATTATTACTATTGACTATTTTCCTTAAAGTATATTTTTAAATTATTTTTCTTTTGTAAATAATTTATTGAATTCATGTACCTAGTATGAGAGTAATCCTGTAAGTAAATTGTGTGCATAGTTGCTGCCCAGGTCATTACTTCTTCTCAATTTAACCCGTTCCATGCCCAAGTTGTGCATGAGATTATCTCAATAATAGTTTTTGATCATATATTTTCACCTTTTCCTAATGAAATGAACTGACGGCAGACGAATACAATAATATGATGATGCATGTTTGAATGTCGAATATGATTATACGGTGAAATAGATCAATGTACCGTGTTTTAAAAAAAATTGTGTAATAAAATATTTTCTTCATTTTGTAAAGCTTTATTTGTTTATTTTTATTCACTTTACAAGTACATATAATTTTACAATGGTGACTTTATTCCCACTTAGGCAATTTCTTCCAACTAACCACTATAAATAAGTAATCAATTTAGTTCAACAATTGTTGTTCAATAATACTTGAAAAATTTATATAGCGCTGTTTTCGTGAGTACTACCTCAAGGATGCTTTATACAGAAAATTATCTTACAAAACAACTTACTGCTAAAAAACTTATTTACTATTACTTATTCACTAGGCGGCATGCAAGAAAGGAATTAACGTTTAATACTATAGTAGTTGGGGTGCCTGGAAGAATTAGGTGTTTTCGCGGGGTGCACACTAGGAATGGAAAACATTAGCTAATGTTGTAGTGGTCTGGTTCTATAGGTTTTTATAGGATTATATAAATGCGTCTTTAGTTGTTTTTTGAACTGTGGTAAGCTGTCTGTTCGTCTGTAATTGAAAACTTTCTGGATTAGTCTTATACATGTTTTATTATAATGATAGAATTCTTAAACATTCAGAACATGACACTTTAATGTTTTGGAAACAAAATCTCCATATAAAGTAATATTTTTTATTGTACACAAGACATCATTTGTAAACCACAACAACAAATATTGTAGTGATTTCAAACCTTGTGTTGTAAATGTGAATATTTATTTTAACTTATATAGGTATCCATATATCTTTAAAATTTGGTGTTTATTTTGTTTACTGCACTTTGATCTCACATCTAGATTTCTACTTTTGCGTTTGTTCATTGAACTTTTATTATTATTCTTAACTTTTAATATTCAACTTTTGTTTCAAAAAGAATCCATGACCTTAATAATTTTTTCTTGTTTAAACATTTCATAATCTTACTAAAACTCCACCAATATTAAATAAACATTTTAATATGAGAAGTGATAGGATGGATACCTAGGTAGGTATTATTATTATTATTATTATTATTAGATAATAAGGAATATTTTAATTGGCAATGTAAAAGGTTTTGATAAATGTGTACTAATTCAATCTCTCATATTACATCTTCTCATAGTGCACATACGTTCACTTAGTTTCTTTCCCTTATGCCTGTAATTTTTCAGGTTAATTAATGTTAAAGAAAATGAGATAGGAACAAATAATACTGCTACTTGGTTGTTGTTGATTACACAGACCGCCATTTATATTGCAGTATTTGTACATTCGGAAAATAGTGCTTTATTCCTCCCAAAGGACAAAAATCCATTACTCATCCACAACTTTATTCTGACTTGTGTTTGCACATTTTTCAGTCTGTTTGATACTGCGGCAGAAAGGTACAACAAACTTCGCCAAGGGATTGATGGGATAATAGCAACGCAGATTGGGTTATCTGCATTTCATTATGATAGAGAGAGAAATGCGTACAAGGCCTCCTGCTACACCTTCTACCTGCGTCCTCATTCTGCGGGCAGTGTAAGCCAGCTCTGCACTTTTCAATCATCTGCACTCGATTTTCTAACAAACCAGAAATTCGACTTCAACAAAGTAAGTATATTTTTATGTTGTTAGTTCATTCTCTTTAAATAAGTAACCATCTAGAATAAGGATTATATTTTAAATTATATTGTCAACCCAATTAGCTCTGCAGAAATGTTTCACACTTGAACTGGGTATATTTCTACAGAAATATAATTTATTTATACTAGGGTCAATCAAAAAATTTATATATATCATCCCATGATAGCCAAAACATCATAACCGACAAAAACAAAATTTTATAAGAGAAGATTTTTTCTTCTCATTTTTTAAGTAATATACTTTACGAACTAAATTTTATATCAAGTATTTATTATATTAATATCTTTCGCTTATCGTTATAAAAACCGTTTAATTTCCACTGCTTTGAGGATAAATGGAGGTTACGTTGTTTTGCCCGGCTATTTGGCGATACCCTTTGTCGATTACGATGTCGTTTACGATGTTTTGCTCAACATATGGAAATAAAAACATTAGTTTTTTAGTTCTACGTTTTTAATTTTTATGAGGCGCGTTTTGCCTTATGAGGGCATTATCAATCTAAATGTTTTACATTCAACTTATATTTATATAAAAACTATTGAAAAGAAATGCTACATAATTTTAAGAATTAGTGTAGGTTTTTGTATTTCTGGACGATTCTGAGAAGTAATTTACTTCAAAAACTAATGAAAGGTAATACATATAATGAAGATATTATTGATATTAATTCTTGGTAACAATTAAGTTTTCATAAGAAAACTATTGAAAAGAAATGGTACATAATTTTAAGAATTAATTTATTAGGATTATTTCTGCAGGATTCTAAGAAATAATTTTGTTCAAACACTAAGGAAAGGTAATACATGCAATGAAGAAGATAGCTTTACAATTTGTTGCAAATGAAATAGAGACAGCATTATTAATATCAATTCTTGAAAACAATTAAGTTCAACACTAATGGTATTCTAAAAATGCGGGAATTCCCGCATTACAATCCATAGGAAAGAATAAATAATAAATGTTATTAATTATAATAAGTATATTTGACATAATAATATTCAATTATATATCTATTGCTAAGTATGTTCTCTTTACAATAAAATGCTTTAAGATAAATAAATGCACAGTTATATGTTAAAAATGGCAATTTTCACATAATTTATGCAGGTCATTATATTTTGCTTTTGATATTTTCAGTCTTTCTTTGTACAATTATACCAGTAAAGAATTGATTACTGAAGAACTTTGGTGGGATCTAATAATTTTTCTGTGTCAATAATATCCATCTTGCTATCATCAAAAAAGACGTATTTTATACAATATTAGAACAGTTTTGTTTAAATAACAATCAATTTTATTTTATGTTTTGCTGGCAAGTAAGACAGCGAAAAAGATTTCCAATCACGAAACTCGTCATGTGTCATCAGTGTTATTTTATAATTTTCAGGATTAGCCCTCGCATTTGATATCATTGTTGGCCATTCCGAAGGTGCCCAAATCACTTGACGCCCAAATCACAAAACTTTCAATAGTTGAATGTATAGAATCGACGGGCATCATAGTATGACCAGGAAGTAACAATGATATCTTTATTGTTTGTATAAATGTAGCTGTTTTCATAAAATATGATATCATGGAAGGCACAGCTCTATTCCGATTTTGGCCGACACAACTATCGCAATACAGCGTTGTGATAACTCTGGGTAGCGGCTGCGCCAGTTGTGATGTTCTTATTATCGTGTCTTGACTTTGGGATTCTTCCAATAAAAGATGTTGTCGGTTACTCTTGGTTTATTGGTGGCAACAATACGTTATACAGAATTTACAATGAACAACAGCGGTCTGTCTCGATATAATGGTATAAAAAGCCTAGAGACGACATGCCCGCGACCTTATAAAGCATTTGCTCTCTCTTTCATGCTCCGTCTCTTTCATGCTTCGCGACATACGTCCCTCAGATTTATTACAAGCATATAACATCGCTAAATTGCTTTTCTTTTTCTAGGATTTGCAAATAATTATATAGTATACTAGAAATTTCATTGCATCCATGCTTTCCATCAGATTCACCCCAGAGATAGAAATGGTTGTTCTTTATCCCACTCTCGTAAAAACTTTCATTATAGAAAGCTTACTTTCTACTGTAATATTCACATATTTTTGCATATTCGCATTCGCAAAGTTCGAGCAAATGTTTTGCGAATATGAACAACAGTAAAAAACGTAACCCAAACATGAAAGATTCCCCGTTCAAAATCAAAATTTTACTGTATTTATTGTGCTAATACAAAGATCGCGACATTTCTCCAATGTTGACATATTTGTTCTTCTCACTTGAGATAAAAAGGGAAATTTTTTTTTAAATTTCGTCAAATTTAAAAAATTTCAATTTATGTTAACTAAAATGTATTGATTTATGGCGCAAGGGGCTAAAAATTATTTCGAATTACCGGGGTTGTCGAATTACATGGTTAATTTACTAAGAAATTAACATTTTGATACTTTTGGGAGTTTTTAAAATTTCGAATACATAATTGCGAATTTCAATTATTTTCTGTATTGCATATTTTAAAGCTGTATTAAGTAATATGTAGTTTAGAATTTCAGATGAAAAGGTTCATTAATAAAAAAATAAAAACATATTCTAAGCTCTCCTGCAAAGTAACAGATGCAGATGGAGTACTTTTACGTAGAGTACGTCGATATGAATGTATAATGACTGATGGTGTCACCCCTGCAAAATCTACGTGGCATTATTAAACCCCTTCTTATGAAGGACGCCTGTCAATATTTCGGGCAGAATTATAGAGTAGTTTTGTTTTGACTGTTAATTGACTGTTTTGATTGAGCTGTTGTGCTTCACTAACTTCAAAGTGGTGATGTTACTGAGCAAATGTAGCACCCATCATAAAACATCATAAAATGGAATAAAGTCTATAAAAAGGTAAAATATATAAAAAATTATCGATGAAATCAATCAAAATTGGATCACATAATTCAAACAAAAAACACAACCTCACTACTCAAAACACTGCGCAGTACTAACATCTCATGATCATCGATCACCCGATTTGCAGAGATTGGGAGACAAGGGTGAGTGGTACCTCGTTTAAATAATCGCAGCTGTCTCATGTTTCTTCCTCATATCATAAATCTTATTTATTTTCATGCGAGTATATTCGGGAATGGTCTTTTTTGAGGGTAAAGTTTTCCCGAGTTATCTTGGCTATGGGAATTTTCGCACATAATAGTCGCCTCATATACATATACTCGGGTGTAGTCCTTAAGCGATTAAACCAATATAACTTCCTCATACGTCTCTCCATCCAAAAAGGAATTGGATCACTTATATTGCTTTTTTCCATTATTGCAAACCATCACAAATTTGCCCACTTCCAACAGCTATCAAAAGAAAACTACTCGATAAGTTTCTCGCGTTTAAGCATTGCATCGTTCGAAAGATGGTGTCAAACAAAGGTATACATACTTTAAAAAATATGTGATAAAATATTTTTTTTAAATCGGTTACATATTATAATCAGTCCTCACGGGTGTGATGAATTTTTTTTATTTATTTTTATTTTTATTTTTATTTATTTAACATAACATTACATTACAAAAGTAATCATACAATAATAATTTATCATACAATCATATAATAAAATATGTAACTACCCAACTAGGCTGGCCTGTTTTAGGGCAAGTTATATATTTTATTTTAAAACACAATATTCGACTATAGGTACTCATTAGTATATATAATTAATTAATGATTTAGAGTTCAAGTAAATTAGTACATTATAAAAATTTAAATTAGATTAAACAATACAAATATTTTAATTAATATAAATTAACTTTGTTTAAACCACTTATTTATTGAAAAAAAAAAATCAACATGTTTCAAAGCCAATGGCTTCTTCATCAGGAAAACAAAAATAGATTATTTTTGTTTATATTTTTGTTTCTATAATAATCTATTTTTGTTTTCCTGATGAAGAAGCCATTGGCTTTGAAACATGTTGATTTTTTTTTTTCAATAAATAAGTGGTTTAAACAAAGTTAATTTATATTAATTATAATTATGTTACCACAAAATAAATTTGCTACATTTGAAGAAGAAGAAACAAATATTTTAATTAAATTAATACAATAAAAAGTTAAATTAGATAAATACATTACATAAATTAATACATTAGTCTAACAGTAGTTTTCCAAATAAGATAATTAGATAAATACATTATATAAATTAATACATTAGTCTAACAGTAGTTTTCCAAATAAGATAAAAAAATTATAAATATTTAAAACGAAGAAGAGAAAAAAATATATAATGATAATACTCATTTTACTAAAGAATTTTATTTTATAATCTATATTATAATTACTCCAAGCAATGTCGTACGTTTCTGCATTTGGATTTCTATTTGTATACAATAATTTTTCCGTGGTGCCCATTGGGTCGTGTGGCGCAGCGGATAACGCGTCTGACTACGGATCAGAGGATTCCAGTTTCGAATCCTGGCAGAATCGAATTTTTTTTTACGGTCGAGAATATTTTATTCGTTGAAATTTTAATTACATTTTTCGTTTTTTATAATGTTGTATAAAAGTAATCAACACTGCGAAAAGAGAAGAGAGTAGGTACCTACCTATCGAACTGTGGTTTATTCCGCTCTGACTTATTTAATCGGTTAGAAATACTGAATAAATACTTTGTCTTGATTATATCTAAACTACCCGTAATTAAAAGCGGAAATTTGCCAGATACAATTGGCCGCGAAGCGGCTGACGTAGGCATAGGTAAACAATTGTGTTTGCTGCACAGCAAACACAATTGGCCGCGCAGCAGCCATCATTGGCCGCGAAGCGGCCACAATAGCCGCCCGCAGGGCCTAGCAGTAAGCAATCGGCGAAGCAATTTCAAACGTCCATGTTGAAAATTGATGTAAGATTATTTTATTTACCAGCATCATAAATCATTTAAAGCTGCAAAATATTTTATGTAACGACTTACATTACTGACTGGGTTGAAATTCTCATTTTTCTACGCAACATTTTTAACAGGATGTATATTTATTTATTTTCAGATTTTGTATGAAGGAATACCTTATTTAAATAAACGTGAAGAAGTTTTGCTTAAACATGACATCTTAAATAACGATTTAGAATCACAACTGGATTTCAATGAGTGTGAAAAGCTGTTGAATTGCGTCACAATAATTTCAAAGTAAGTGGTTTTTTAAATAATTGCATGACAAATTATTATTATAATAATTTGTCATGCAATTATTATTATTCTAAATTAATTACCATGCAATTTGTGAGGTAAGCACCCTATATGGAAGCGATCTTTCGTCTTATACTTTTAATGCTATCTTTAAATACACCAACATGATTACTCAGTTTGTTTAAAAGTTGCACACTATGCGTTATGGTGTGCCTACTGATTACATTTGTTCTGCATTTTGGAAGACGGAATAATGTGTGATTTTTATTATGCAAATAATTATTTGGTATGTACAGGCCATAATGCTTTAGTAAGTTTGGAGAATCAATCATGTTTTTTATGGTTTTAACCCCCAGGATCCTAAGGCCTTCTTGTGTTTTAGTGACTCAAAACTGCGATAATTGCATTCTCTCAACAGTGGTGCATAAATGTAGGATATTCTTCTGTTCTCGTAATGCACAAATGTAGGATATTTTCCTATTTTGCATATATAAATAGGGTGAAAACTTTTTTTCAATCTGTTCAATCATGTTGATGTATTTCTTTTGGTATGGGCTCCAAACCCTCATTCCGTTTTCCAATTTTAGCCAGATTACAAAATTATACATTTTCTCGATGCATTTCGTATTCGAAAGACTTTTTCGTATGTGTTATAAAGTCTAATAGCTTATAACACATTACAACTACACAATTAATTAATTTGGCTTCAAAATGTCAGTGTAGCATCAAAGATGATACCGAGAACAGCAGTAAAATGTTTCGTTCTTTAATTTAATTGTAATTAATAGAATAAAAAAAGGGTTGCTCATCAGTTTAGTCACTATCGAGTAGCTGCGCTATCGAATCGTAGACCCCTTCCCAACCATGTCTCACTGATCATTATAACGTTGGCCGTTATCACAGATTTCACAGAAAAAATTTATCACAGAATTCATGTTTTCATTCCTCACATTTTGATATATAATAATAAGGAAATGCATCATTTTATAGAGATATTATTTTCATATAATTGAATTTATTATTACTTCAGGCTGTTCCTTCCAGTGAGGCTATTTTAATAGATGAATTTGTATTTCTGGGTCTGAAAAATGTGTATTCACACATGCATATAAATAAATAAATTGCAAATTGTTAATGGATATAATAAATAAATAAATTGCGAAGTTACATTTATTTATTTAGTTACATAGTTAGTTGTGGTCACTGGGATGGGTTGATAAATGTGTATTTTCAGTCAGCGATTTTTTAAAAGAGGAATAATTTTCTTTGGCATTTGGCTTAATGATTACGAATTCCTGTTCATCAATACTTTCAAGGTATTTACGGAGGTCCTCGACTGTTGTGTTAGCGTTAAATCTCCAAGCATATTCTTTATGAACTTCTATATATCAACCCTTGAAGCATAACTTTTACGTAACCATATATTTTGAAATAAAATCAAAATAAAAAATATATGTACATATCTCGTAATATTCCTACCATGATTATTATCATAATATTCATATTGTGATATATCATCATTTTCTATCAGATAAATAGTGTTTCTATTTCTATTTATTTTTCAAAATATATGTTTACATAAAAGTCATGCTTCAATGTTCTCACTGCACGCGCCTGGTACCAACACCATTTTTTCCAAAGAATGCTTCAACGTACTGACACCACACATCTGGTGTCAATTCCAATTGTCCATAGATCGGGAGTTTTATAATTTTTTATAAAAAATTATGGTCGCAGCCAAATGTTGTCCCAATTATTATAAGTAGACCCTTTTTTGTGGTGTCAATTGTTTCTCATGTCCATATCTTTTAAACCATATTTAATTCTTTCCTCTTTAGATGGTTAATAGCTGCAGAAGAAAACGACACAACGAGGATCACGGGAAATACTTGCACCTGCTACTTGATGAGCATAAAACTAAAGAAAGAATATCCTAAATTAATCATTTTTAACAGAGGATTTGAGGTTTGTTGAATTATAGATTTTAAAAAATTTCCACACAAATAATCATTGATTTTTATAAAAGTGAAGAAACGCGCCGTGAAGCGGGCGTTGGAGGCTACTTTGAAGGAGCGGGCACCGCGGGAAGAAACCTTGAGGACTCTGTTGGCTGAGGCCGAATATACTGTTAATAGCCGTCCGTTGACGCATGTATCGGTTGATCCGAAAGATGACGCGCCTCTTACGCCGAACTATCTGTTGCTGGGAGCGACCGGCCGCAATTCACATTTGGCGGTTTACGGGGCGCTAGATGAAAATATATGCCTGAAAAGACAGTGGAGGATATCGCAACAGATGGCCGATTTATTCTGGCGGCGGTGGATGAAAGAATACTTGCCTACATTGGCGCGCCGAAATAAATGGCAGGAGCCCGCGCCCGCAATTAAGGAAGGCGAGATGGCCGTCATCGCAGATCCCGCGCTGCCCCGCAACACATGGCCCAGAGGGCGAATTTTGGAAGCCCGCCCGGCGCCCGATGGACAAATTCGAGTCGTCCGAGTACGCACAGCTGCGGGCGATTATACTCGACCAGCCACAAGAATAATCATGCTGAAGGGGAATCCAGCATAAGGGCGCTGGCAGCATACCCTGTCCTCCTGATAAGTGCGGGCGGGCCACACGGGGGGAGTATGGAACGGACAGGGTTGAGCCATGTAAAAAATGAGAACATAACATGACCACTATGAGCGGCGCGTGTCCACAATAAATCAGCCGCTACATACAGAAAATTGCATTGGAGACGAGGCGTGTATGCCGCTACTGAAAATCGGGTTGCCGCTCGGAGCGCGCGCAAGTCAGTGCCCAGCGGCTGTTGCCGCGACTGGAGGGGGGCCGCGCGCGCATACTGCTTCCAACTAGCTGTAGAACAAAATCGCCCGGACACTAGACCGGAGATTGGCCCTTTGTTGAATGAATATGAAAAATTGCAGCCTGTTTGGCTGCCGATGTTATTTCCAGCTACAAGTGTCGATACAAATATGTGTGGAATTTGTATATGTTATGAAAATATTTTTAAAATATGTTGATGTCTTGTAGGAAGCAGCGCTTGGCGCCCTTGTTGTATGCAATATTGTCATGTGCATTATGTTGAATCTCTGATGAGAAAAATGTATTGGAATTTTATGAATTTTTATGAATAAAATGGAAATAAATATTTTTTTATTTGGCACCTATTGGTGCGTGGACAAAGGTTAGAAGTTTGAGCCGAAGGGATTCTTCCGCGATGTAACGCCCCAAAGTAAAGTAGGTGTGTGGCACGCGGTACCCGCGATGTTCGCCAACACTAAATGGGCATGAGTGTGGCACGCAATATTCGCCAACACGGGAGACGAGTCTCGCTGCAGAGGGTCTCGTCTCTTTCTTTCCGCCGTTGAATCCGCCGACGGGCAAATAAAGGTTTTTTGAATATTCAGAGATTTTACAAACTTACCTGACCGGCTATAACTTCTAACGCCAAGTACTCAAATTCCGAGCCCCCGTCTGAGATGCGTATATGGGATACCCTCCACGGGGGCCCGAAGGCCTGCACCGGGCGCCATCGTGGAGATGGTCATCATGAAATGAAAGAGTACTGGAAGACCGTGAGAAAAATTTTGTATTTTTCTCGATTTGGAAACGGTAGACGCCTGTTTGCGGGCCCACGTCGCGGTAAGCTTGCGCACACGGCTCGCCGTGGAGGATATTAAAAAGTTGAATTTTTTATCAACAATCAGAGCGGCTTACCGTGGACGAATTCCTACTTATGGTAGTGTCATTGCATTCCTTATCTGAATGCCTGTCTGGAGAATGTATTTTTATACATGTGGAATGATATAGGCGCGCCTGAGAGTGAAATAAAGAAATTGGTTTTTGGCGCTTTTTTGAATGCCTATAACTCAGTAAATATTTACCTGAAATATTTGGAATTACTGTTAAAATGAGCGCTTGCATGCGCAAATTACATTTGTCATAGCAAAACTTGTAAAAATGCTGTTTTTGATTTTTTATGAATTTTTGAAAATTTGAGCCGTTTGTGGCGAATTTAATTTTAGTTTTTTGGGCCTTGTATGACCCAGCCCGTCCAAATAACTGTGTTATTATCATCTGCTAGGTCTGTTATTACAAAATAACACAGTATTAGTCTCTTGGGAGCTAAAATGCATTTTTTATGAATTAATTTGTATCTGTCATATGAAATCTGCCGCGCGGTGAAATTGTGCAACCGCGAATGACGTAGTTCACCGCTCGGCCGCTGGGAGCGCTGCGGCGCCTTCCCAGAATTACGCAATCTCATTGGTTTCTGTAATATGCTATGACGCAATCTTGTGAAATTTTGAATTTTGTATAAATAAAATGCATTTTTTGAGCGGGTACCACTGATACGCCACGCGTCGGTACGAGAACCGCTATTTGGACAATCTTCTTGCTGCCTTTTCTTCCTGACCCTGCTTACCTACTTTGGACTCTGCTTTCTTGGAATTTTGTGACCACTGCTTTCTGACTTGGACTTCGCTTCGGATTTTTTCTTCGACTTTAATACGATAAAAGCACTACTTCGGCGTTTGACTTCTGGCATATCCACGGACTACGAGCTTCACTGCAAATTCTGGTGGCGATCTCTGCCCCACCAGCGAAGACTACTGAGCCGCATAAAAAAGGTGTTCCCATCCGGAACAGTTGTCGTTCTAATACAAAGTTGTGTTCCGTCTCGCATAACTAGAAGTCATGCAGGTTTTGCCGTGGAAACTGCACTTACTAACTATTTCTCTAATTTCGCACTGCAAAGGCTTCCTAGACTAGCAAACGGATACGAGCAACTTGACGTCTTTGCCAATAACTGTATATTATTCAAACATATATTAAAAGGGGTATTGAAAGATCACTAGTGTTTGTCGAATTGGACTTAAATAATTGATTTGTATTTATATGTATATTTTTTATTATATTATGATTTTCAAAGCTTATGCTATTGCTTTTCACTCTACATTATTACTTTTGTTGTTTTTAAATTTCTATTATATTTTGTTTTTCTTATGTTTTTGCTTGTTATACACCTACTTGCTTTTTACTTTATATTATATTTATCTTTATCTGTATTTTAAGTATTTTCTTTCCACTTTATGTCATTATAATATTTACATGTTATTTTTTTTTCTTTAAACTATATATTCTATTAATGTAGACTTTACCTATCTGTTGTAAAAGCCCTACAGGGGATTAATAAACAAATAAAAAATGAAAACATAATCCAAAATCCAAATTTGCAAGATTTCGGCTGTTGCTTTTACGTGATAAACTTCGTTGACTATGGAACCACATATTATTACCCTAATTGTCATAAAATAATTTCCATTGTACTTTAATGTCACCCTAGGACTACCTATAAGGGTTATTAATGACCTCTTAGTAATATGTATGTAAACAAAATATACATGATAACATATATCTTGCTTTTTCAGCCTACAGACCCTGCTACGCCCTAACAAACCCATGTCGTGACCATATATGTCCTCCAGGAACGATGTGCACTGTCTTTAAGCCTGAAAATTGCCCCGAATGCGACATCCAAGCAGTGTGCCAATGATATTTTTTAGGTTAAGCGCTTACCTTTTATTGTACATATATTTATTTCTTTCTTCTTCTTATTCTAAGAGTTTAAATTTTTGAACAGATAATAAACACGATGAGGAGAGATGTATTTTAATTTTTATTTTCATAAATTTATGTAGGTGGGTTTTGATCAGAATCATCTACAATGATCCTGATAATTTACCATCACAATCCGGACCGTCGTTTGTGTTCTGATATTTTAGTACTCATCTTGGCAATGGTGAGGAATTGAAAGAATTGATGTGCCGTGAACCAAATTAATATTTAGTTGACCGAGAACATTATTAAATTTTCAATAATTTATTCAACGCTAGTTACAATACAATTATAATATGCAATTACAATTTATGAACGAAGAGGAGAGTTAGTAAGTTTGAAAGATGTTTTTTGTGCAACCGCAACAAAAGTAATATGCGCTGTGGTGTTGCACCCTGCCATCCAAGCGTAGCAAGCATGGATGACCGAATCCCAATTATAATAATTTTGTTGTCTGTCCGTTCGTCTGTCATAACTTTGAGTGACATCCATAGCTTTTTATAATATACAAACTTAAAATCTTCTTCTTCTAGTGTTTGTCTGCTTAAAATTTTATTATTTTGTTTGCAGCACCTTGAAAAAGTTGATTTTCCAAAGCTTTTACCGTAGAATGCTCAGGATATTTGCTGTTTTGCTGGGCCTCTACTAGCAATTTTGCCTTGAATGTTGGGATGTAGATTTTTTATGACTCAAATATTTTAAATTATTTTTTGCTCTTGTTTTTAGGATTTCTTTTTTAAAGCCAATTATAAGAATAAATAAAATGTGTGATTGTTTTTATTCATCACATATATTTTAATTATAACATCAAATATCAATAGTAATTTTCAATTAAAGTGCAATATTACATATTGAATTACTAGGTAAGTATCAACATAAAACTCGGATAAAATTAATTTGTTTTTTGAAATATTAGGTCCTTACATATGAAATTGGCGTTTAGTATGGGAGGAACATAAAGCCGATTTTTTTTTATTATAATATATTTATTTAATCAAAGTATGTACCATTGCTATCTATGCACTTTTGCCATCTCATAGGTAGTTCATCGATCCCTTTACTAAAAAAACCATTCGGACGGGAATCAATAAAATCTTTGAAGGCGGTTTGGACTGCCCCATCGGAGTTGAATTTTTTCCTTTGCAAGAAGTTATCCAAATTTCGAAAAAAATGGTAATCTGTTGGGGCAAAGTCCGGAGAGTACGGTGGATGTCTTAGACATTCCAATTGAAGCTCCTCTAATTTGGTAGCCGTCTGTTGTGCAGTGTGTGGTCTAGCGTTATCATGAAGCAGCAGTGGCCTAGAGCGATTAACCGGCCTCGGTTGTTTAGCAGCTAGCTTTTCCATCATGGTTTGCAGTTGCTGACAATAGACATATGCCGTAATCGTCTGGCCAGATTTAAGAAAGCTGTAGTGAACGACACCAGCACTAGTCCACCAAACGCTCACAAGTAACTTTTTTGGAGTCAATTTTCGTTTGGGGCATGGTTTGGCTGGTTCGGCAGGGTTCAGCCATTGCAATGAGCGCTCCCGATTATCGTACAGGATCCACTTTTCATCACAGGTAATGATTCGATTTAAAATCCCTTCATTATTGTGCCGGTTGAGTAATGCAACGCAGCAGTCAACGCGCGTTTGTTGATTTGCTTCACTCAATTCGTGAGGTACCCACCTTTCAAGCTTTTTCACCTTACCAATTTGCTTCAAGTGGATTAAAACAGTTTTATCACTAACACCGCAGCCTGCAGCTAACTCGGATGTGGTTTGCGATGGATCCGCTTCCACAATAGCCTTCAATTCTTCATTATCAACTTTGGTCTCCGGCCGTCCACGGGGCTTGTTCTGCAGGTCGAAATTTCCAGAACGAAAACGTTGGAACCAAAAACGCACTGTGTTTTCTTTTGCGGCACCGTCGCCATACACATCATTAATCCTTCGAGCCGTTTCTGCAGCACTGGTGCCACGGTGGAACTCGTACTCGTAAATAACGCGATATTTCAAGTTTTTCATTTTGTAAACTGAGTGACGCAAAGAAAAAAATAATTGAGGAAAAAACAAATTAATTATAATTTTCAAAACACAAATACATGAGTAAATAGCTGTATAAATTTGGATTTGGAATTCCTAACCAAAGAGAAGATATTTGAGATCAAATTTGCCAGTACGGCAAAACGCCAATTTCATATGTAAGGACCTAATATTACTAGATCTTGACATTGTGGTAAATCATTGACAACATAATACATTTTTCTTGGTGAATTGATTTATACAAGGCTTCAGTCTCTATGGTTACTAAATACTGTTTCTATGCAAATAATTCAAATACATAAATGTGCAGAAATAAATAGATGTTCTGACAGCTCTTTGTAGTTTTGGTACATGGCTGAGACTCCTCTCGAGACTTGCATAAAAGTTAATAGAGAGTTGAGTGCTGAGTTAATTCATACTATTTTTGCTGTATACAGAGCAGAATGACCAACATCACAGATTATCACCAAGAAAAATAAGTGAATGTATTTAAAAAAAATACATACATACCAATCACACTTATAATTTAGATTATGTTTATGGTTATCATCAGGTATCGGCTAAATCCAATCGTGGCACTTATAACAGATCCTTTAGAGAGTAAGTATCTTCGGTGTAGTTGAGTGTTCTGATTTCAAAATAAAGAGAATTGACGCGCAAATACTGTTTTGCAAAAAACTATTTTTTCACTTGCTAGTCATTGTCTAAAAAATTGACTGTCGTAAACAAGTAAATCATTTTATTAAAATGTCTAATCAAGTAAATGTATTTAGTACAGTTCGTATCTATAAATATAAATAAATTTAATAACACATTTGTAAACAATTAATAGAATGTGAATGCTATACGATCAAGGTATGTAATCCAGCTCTTGAAGGATTTCAAGATCCAGTGGAAAAGTATTGGAGCTATTGTCAGCAAAAATGTACAGCAATTATTTGATTATGTGTGTGTAAATTTTGAAGAGTTGAATTTCCAAGACATCACTGTAGATGACAATTTTTTTGTATTTTGTTTGCTCTAGCTATTTATGGTCAAATTTATTTTGCAAAGTTTGTTAGTTTTTATGAATTACATGCAAATCCATGTTTTATTTTTGTGTGAGGTAAATTATTCATACGTAGTGCCATACGTGGACATGCTTATTGCTTGGTTCAAGTTTTCGCAATCACTGCTGTGGGAATCCAAGAGCCTGGTTCTCTGTAAACATATTAATGACAACTATAAAAAATTTACTTTCCGATAACTGTCTGCAAAATAAAATTATTCCTAAATATTATATATCGTATTAAGCTACTGTAGTGACCCACTCAGTTATTTAATTTTTTCCTGATTCTATTGCAAACATGCATTTCTGCAAAATATACTCTATGAACCGTTTAAGTGCTGAGCCGTTTTCTTTATTTTTTAGTACAATAGGAAAATATCATAGCTGCGCTGATTAAAAATATAAACTTCGCAAACACTCTTGAAAATACACTGCCGAGAGCAGCGCCGTCACGCTTCCCTCAATATTAGAGTGGATGCAGGTTAAGCGCGATGGCGCTTCTCAGCACTCAAACGGTTCAGATAAACTTTTTTTGATTTTTTGGCTGATATCTCTAAAATTGGTTTATCAATCATACTAAGTTTAATGGTAATGTAATTTTTTAGGACATCCATCTTCAATTCCGTATGATACTCGGGACTATTAGATACGTAGATATAATCTAAATGTGGTACCTGTATAGAGGAGTTGAGTTTCCAGGCTAAGCCTGCCAGCAGAGGGCTGTAAAGAGCATTCAGCAAACCCAAGCCACGCAATGTCCAAGCAAAACCAATTCCCCGTGCCAAGGCTCCTCCAACTAGTGGTGCTAAATTATAAAAAAGAAAAAACACAACATTTTTTTTTCTCCAAAATCTGAAAAAATTTTTTTATTCATCAATGTATTATGAATCCTTTAAAAATTGGTGTAAAGCAAACGGCTTAGAACTTAACATAAAAAAATGTATTTTTATAGATCACAAACCCCTATCTCCTTTGACTACAAAATATAAAATATAAAATTAGATGAAGTCAAGCCTCTTAAAGACTTCAGAGTTATTCTGGACTATAAACTTATATTTAATTAACAAATAGCTAACCACGTTAACTTATATTTTATTAACAAATAGCTAGCTAGCTGAATAGCTTGTTGGTCTTGTGGTTAGGATTCTCGCCAAGTGATCCAAAGGTCGCGGTTTCGAACCTCACTCCAGACCAGCAAGTTAGTCCTATTTTCATAGCACAAGCGTTTAGCTTAGTTTGAAAAAAGTAAGAATATTTATGTGACATGTATTCCGTGTTCGCATCTCTGTTTTAATAAAAAAAATTGTGTGGTAAATAAATCCTT
This sequence comes from Agrypnia vestita, assembly GCA_016648135.1. NCBI lineage: Eukaryota > Metazoa > Arthropoda > Insecta > Trichoptera > Phryganeidae > Agrypnia > Agrypnia vestita. The sequence continues at coordinate 234,871 of JADDOH010004677.1, forward strand.
AAAACTCTTAGGCCCGGTTGTTTCAAGTTCGATCAAAGTAAGCGGTCGATAAAAGCATAGATTTTTACGAAAACGGATCGTCTGATTGGTGGAGAACGTAAAATTTCAGTTTAAACTCTACGCTTACTTTGATCGAATTTGAAACAACCGGGCCTTAGGCTTTGTCAACAGAATGTCTTCTGATTTCACCAATATTTACACTATAAAAACTCTTTACTGTTCACTTGTCCGTCCTATCTTAGAATATGGCTCTGTGATTTGGTCTCCCTTCTATATAAACCAAATAAGTCACATTGAATCTGTGCAATATGGTTTCTTAGAAAAGTTGCATGAATAATGGGCTTGGATAGGGGAGACTACTCCTACAATGAAATTGAGTCAATGTTAAAAAAATATAACCTACGAAAGTAAACTCACCATATTTAAAATATTAAATGGCCATACTGATGTGCCTTCATTGCTGGGACAAATAAAATTCAATATCTCTTCCCGTCGAATCAGAAATAATGAAGTAGTGTTCCTTAGCTATCATAGAACTAATAATGGATTCCATGCTCCTTTGTCATGGTTGTGTCGTCTTATAAACTCAAGACAGGATACGGTCTTCTTCGTTATAAATCTGCCTACATTCAAAAAATCTCTGATCAGATAGTCCAGATCTAGTCTCCATCTTGTTACTACTTTTCATTTGTCCTTGCTTTTGTTTTAAATTGCTAGAACCTTTATTCTTATGTATTTTATGTTGTTCATGTTATGTATTATATTTTATTGGACTATGTCCGCTAATTTCAATAAATAAATAAAGTAAGTATATGTTCATTCATATTTGCATTTCAAAAGCAACCTAAGCCCGTTGTTTGCTTTCAAATTGTACTCTAGTCAATTTTAAAAGTTAAAATAAATCACAATATAAAAAAGGTTTGTTAATGTTTTATTTTTAATTCCTTATTCCATTAGTTTTTATTTCATCTTATTCAAGTTATCAATAAGATGTAAAATAATTTATTTGGCAAAAAAATAGTTTGTGGCGTTAGGTAGATTTTAATTAGCTAGACTCGTTATTTACATTACTAACCAATCGAATAAGCCAGACTGACTGCGGTTTGCTGGAGAGAAAACACAGCTCCGTAACAGGCGCCATGGCGGGTGTCCACCAGTGTGGCCAGAAGTGGCACCAAAGCGGCATCGAGGGCACCGATACCCAGACCGAGACCAAAGTGGGGGAGCAGTAACTGCCCGAGAGATGTGGCAGTAGGGATCTGTAAGAATTCAAAGATGTTTCCATATATTTCAGTTTTCTTTCGCCATTAATGCACTTCCTAAAATATTTAAAAAGGATTTTAAGGCAAAGTATGTGTGGTGTATGCACAGGGTGTCTCTTAGCTAGTAGTAAAAATTTCAGGGAGTCTTTGACATTCAATTTTAAATAGAAAATATTCTTCAGGCTTTGGGTGAAATATCGACAGTTACAGATATAAGCAACATCAAAGTTGTTATTTTTTTTCAATATTTCTGACCTATCTTCTATAAAACGTATCGAGAGAGTAATTTATATTGAATATACTAGCTACATGAGATCCCATGTATATTTTTCGTGTGAGAAATTAACCTTCTTTAAAGGAAACTATATGCTTATATGAGTACAGGGGGTAATATGCAATATGCACAAAGCATATTATAAGAGAACAAAAAATGTAATTCTGGACACCAACTAAGAATTGGAGATAGAGTGTCCCCAATCTGTCTGACATGAATTTTTCAATCTTTCGCACACATCTACTGTATAGAAAATGATAACCTAGCGAAGCTGGTGGTGACTAAAGGTGGAAGACTTCATAGGAAGAGACTTTAGGTTCTTTTGATTAACACTCGCAAGCCAACAAAAAAATTCTCTTTAGTCTAGTTTTTTAGGTCAAAATCTGTCATTTTGTTAAGTTTTATTGAAAAATTGAAAAATGCACTCACCACAAAAGCAGCTACTCCAATGGTTAAAAGTGCAATGACGGAGACTCTCCACTGTCCAACTTTACAAGCTACCGCTCCAAACAGATTAGTTCCTAGTAGGTATCCCAAACTGTCTGGAATAAACACCGTTCCCACTTGCCACTTCTGAAACATGAAAACATTAAAATAGGCATAGAGCTAATGGTACTTTTCTCTCTATAAATTTGAATAACATCATACTGAAGATTATACTGAACTATGTTATCAATACTTCAGTTTTTATATTTTATGATTTATTACTCGAGTTTTTTATTGTATCAAAATCTCCATCGACAATGTATGATAGGTGATCTATTAAATAGACAACACTCAAAAATTTAATTATTTTAAATGGATTAGGTGGAAATATAATTATAAATAATAAACTAATTAAGTACTGACAAGAGGAGCCGGATTAACTGGTGTAAATGTGGTTATAACAGGAATATTGGGAGAAGAGGAAATTTCTTTTGATTTATAAGCTTTCAAATTTACACAACATACATTTTCATATGTAAATTTTTTATGTAGAATTTTTTTTTCATCTCTTATTTCCTCTAGCTTTCATTATGTCTTCATTGCACTATACATTATAGATTTTACTTCTTACTTAATGGTATTCTCAATTTATCTCTTCTTCTGTATCATGCTCATGCTCACATTGATTTGTACCTAATTATTTTTTTCTGATAAATTTTGCAAATATGTTTCTAGTGAAACATGTTAACACAACCTAACTTACCACCATGCCCTTTAATAAAGGGGTACCAAGAGTGGTAGAATGCCACACTATTCTGTCTTGGTATACTACTCTTGTCTCTTCATTTTCTCATGCATATGGATTGTTGAAGCTTCTAACAAAGCCTAGGTGATAGTGAGAGGTTTTTCGCAGATGCCCTTTATTTCTACTTCAACATTCACTGCAGATATTTTCTTTACCATACTTTGCTCTTTCATTGCCTGTCATTCCATATACCCAAAACATGTCAGCGACCCTTTCTTCATTCTATTAACTACTTGATTTTTCTACAAACTTGATCGGAATTTCTACCTATTTGTTCAGTATTTGCTCTATCAAATATAATATTCGGCATTGTTATCATTTTTGAAAAAATCGTTGACTAAGAATAGAAAGCGATGCAAATATTTATAATGCTATTCTGTACTTTTTTACCTCTGGTTTCAAATGTGTCATCAGCCATATTGGCAGACAAGGTTCCAGTATGGCCATGGCTGAAGTGGAGATGAAGATGGCACCGGTTACCACAATAATTACCCCATCTGACAATAGAGGCCACCATACTGTTGTTTCGGAGTCAATTGCCTAGGGTTTAAATCAAAAAAATATTTCGGAGTTTGCATGGTGGGGATAGTATAGGTAGTATGCGAATATAGTTATCTTCCTTGTAATATACATAAATATATATTTTAGTAAAGGAATTGTACATTACCCAATTACATTCATTTAACTGTATACCTATATAACATGCACAATTGACTAAAATCATGATTTTTGTTTCAAGAGTCCGTCATATCAACAGGTGCTAATACCAACTACTTAAATTAAGTACAATTGGGCAGCAGGTACTGGTAGTTGTTGGAAGTATATAATTGAAATTAAGGGTTAAGTATTGGGAGTGTAACATTGTTGATGATGATAAGTGCTTTTGAAAATAGTTTTTGGTGATTTAAAACAAATTTTAATGATAATAAAGATATATTAAACGCTTTATTACCTCATATGATGTACTGAAATCCAGTAGTGTAATTTGAAGAACTAAAAAAATTTAAGAAATTATAATGTCAGCAGTGTTGTAAAATTGGGCAAATTTTATAATCACATCAGAATTAAATAAATTTAAATTTAATTAGTGTAACAAGTGCAAAAATAATTGCTACCCTTCATTCACTGGTTTGAATGTGATTGGTTTACGACTTTATGAGTGATTGATGACTATAAATGTGATCACCGTTTTATGATAGTAACACAATATATAAAATAAATCTACAAACATTTAAAAAAAATTATAAGTCACACTTTTATAAGTTTGCTTCATTTATTAATAAAACATTTGAACTTCTTGCTTCAGAAATTTCGCTAGCAGTATTGTTTTGCCCCATATTATTATATTTCTCTATATGAAATATTAAAATTAATTATATCTCTCAAAATATCATCAAAATCATATTTAAAAGAATTGAATATTGCATTGTTGTATGAAATACACAAATACTGGAAGTTTCTGAGCTCTAGCTAGCCGTGAAGTTGATATTTTGATTATGAAATTTGGAAACAAACAAAGAAACAAACAAGAAACAAGTGCAGCTAAATAAAAATGTGTAGAAATGAGTACCTAAATGGTAATTAGTGATCATTACATGATACTCGAGGAAGAAATAATGAAAGTACAAGAAGCACATTTAGTTCTTAATTTCTTAGCATAAATAAGTAAATACATAAAAATCAATTCAAAGTATAGCGAACCATGAACAAATTAATATGTATATTTTTATTTTAATGAACTTTATATTCAGACAAGAATTGCGATTAACAACATTTTCAGATGCTCAATCACTGATATGTGATTGTGATGTGATTGGTGATACATTCATGTCGGTATTTTTAGCTTATCACTATAAACCACTCATTCGTAAAAGACATATGATAAACAAAACTCTTCACAGCACTCCTTTTCTAAATATTTGGCCTATATCTTTGGAGAAGAGCTTCTGTCTGTGCACTTTCAGCTCTTCTCCCAATTTAACGGCTGCGACGGCTAGCCCAGATTTGGGGCCTCTCCGGTTCCTTACTGGTGAAACCGTGGAGGTTAAATTCTGATTTCTGAGTTTATCCTCAGATCGAAATCATAACTTGTGTACCTGAGATTTATTGTATTGAGAAAATACTTATTGTGTCTCTTTCTATGGACATGGGCCATTATGGAAAATGGTATATTATAGGTTATAAGTAGATTACAATAAATTAATTTACCAAGTGTGACAAAAACTAGCGACGCTATTATAAAGAATGGTGCTGTTTTTCCCACAAATTCATAGAGAAAACCTCCGATAGGATAACCGGTGGTGACTCCCAAAGCTCCACCTCCCAGAAGAATGCCCATGGCTCTAGACCTTAAAATAATAAATAAACAAATTCTAAGAAATAGTCAACAAAATCACTTATCACAACTTATGTTTTAATCGAGATTTATTTAATTAAGATTATACAGTACATAAAATAATTTTATTGTTGTTGTATGCTTTTATTCTGTTTTTGTCTTAGCTTTTTTTTATCCCCAATAATAATAATTTCAAATATCCATCCGTGACTTCCTATTCAATATAACCTCATTCCGTTTTAAAAATTAGTATGATAGCTGATCTCGTTCCATTTTCAAAATTGTTATTAAAATATAGAATTTTCATTTTTAAAATAAAATACATCCAATAATACATGATTATATATCATATCAATCCATTTTATATCACATGTCTTTGGTAAATCATTCATTAAAATGTACAATTCTCTTTGTCACAATGTCTGTTAATATTACATTTGTATATTAACTAATACTTTACATTTTACAGTATTTTTTTAAAATTATATTCTATCTAACCAACTAACTAACTAACTTACCATCACACCGTTTCACCGTGGGGGTAGGCAGAGAGGATAGAGCGCCATACTCTTCTGTCCTGACATACAACTTTCGCTTTGTCTACATTCATACATCTTCGCATGCAAACTCGACGGTTGTTCAGACTTCTAACAGGATCATCTTCCAGTATCTGGTTAATTTGGTCATGCCACATCTTCCGTGGTCGCCCTCTCTTTCTGGCGCCGTCTACGCTTGCATCATCTATCTTTCTTACCATTCTTTCCTCATTCATTTATCTATCTATATATATTGAATTATTACTAAATGTTTATATTTATATCCGAGAATCTTAAAAAGAATCGAGTTAATGTTTCAAGTAGTGATGCAACGAATACTACCTTCACGAATACGAATATGAATATCAAACCTAATATTCGGCAAATACGAATACGAATACGAATAATTCAACAAGATAATAAATAATACACTACTGTTCTTTTTTTACTAATAATTAGACGATTTCTTTTATCAGTTTATTTGTACATTCCGAGCGGTCGAAAATAAATATAACTTTTTAACGCTTACGAAAGGTCATATTATTATATTTAATTTGAAATTATTTTATAAGAGTTAACACTTTTACACACAACGGAAATAAAATGGAACGAACAATATGTATTACAAAACAAAAACTACATGAAGTGAGCACCTAACCTTATTAATAACCCAACGAAACTAGATGAAAGAACTCGTGTTATGCTGCGAAACAAGTAATAATTGACAACTTGAGAACTCAACAAATTCATTCATTCAATGTTTGGGGAATCCCCGATAATAGAGTGCTTAGTCTAAATGCATGTCTAAATGTGGAGACCTGTAATTGGCCATATATATTATATCAATGTTTTCTATGCTTCTTTGTTGTGCTGTTGGTCTTCCATGAACATTAAATAAATAAATAAATAAAAATAGGTGTATTCAGATACACGGTGTACAGCCAAACCTTAATTTTTAATTTGCATTATGTTCTAGTTTGTTTTTAATATTCGTGATGATATTCGGTGAATAGGAATATTCGATGAATACGAATATTCGTATTTTTCATCTTTCAGAATCACTAGTTTCAAGCATATCAATTATTTTTTTATGTCCATTACCTCTGTCCAGAGTCGCCCCGGAAGGTGGAAGCAGCCAGACACATTCCTGACACTCCGATACATGCTGAAGACACTCCTTGGACGGACCTCGCCAAGAGCATGGACATGTAGGATTCCCCATACGCAAACACTGAAATTGATTGGGATAATTATAATAATCATGTAATATAAAAAAACCGTAACATTGTTCTAAGTTAGAAGCAATGTATCAGAAAAGTATTGGGAAAATACTTGCAAATTTTTCTTTATATGTATGTAGTTTCATTCAACATAGAAATTAGAGATAATTTAAATGATATTGTCAGGTTCATATAAGTTGTTAGAGCGTATTAAGTCAATATTCAGGTTCTCATTGCTGTAGCAAAAATAACAGAGAGTCTTCAATTTTGTATAGAAAATATTTTTTTAGTTCTTGTGTGAAATTGTGTGAAGTGTGTGAAATGTGGGTGAAATGTCGACAGTTATGGAGATGAGTAGATAAAAGTTTGTATTTTCTTTTCTTAATTTCTGGCTTATCTGTTGTTACATTATACTATCATAAAAGCAATGTATATTGAGTATTAATTAATTTGCTTTGATAAAAGTCAAATAAAACGATTAAAGCTCTGCAGATATTTATTTTGTAAAGTTTTTGTCATTTTATTTGATTTGCATTAAAGTGAATGAATTTTAAAGATTGAATTTAAGTTACTGTAGTGATAGTCCTACGTTTTACTGAAAATATGTCCAAAATATTGAATAAGAATTGCAAACTTTAATGTCGCTCATCTCCATAACTGTCATTTCACCAATATTTTCTATTCAAAATTAAATGACGAATACTCTCCTGAAGTTTTTGCTACACCTTATACAAAGGAAGTACTGCATGTGTATGAATTAATGGATCATTGATATTAAAAAAGGTGTCAAACAGGATTACTGTGTATGGAAAATGTGTAAAAAACTTAGTCTAGTAAGCAGGATGTATGATGTGTAGAAGGAAAGTGACCTTGACAATCAAAAGTGATAGTATTTGAGAAGTAGGAAAGTAAGACAACAGGTGAAACACTGGTGGGCTGTTTGAGCGACCTCTTTTGGTCAGGCTAACACCATTTGCATTGTCTGTCAATAACCGTATTATTATTTTATCTGTCTTATGTTATTTTTAAAAATTTATATTCTGTATATTTCTAAAAGCCCATAAGGGCGTTAAATAAATAAAAATAGTAATAATTGTGATTAGTGCGCCCGAGGGCGACATCTTTGGTTATAAAAGGAAAAAATTGGGCATTATTTGTTGTGCTTTTGTTTTTAGTTTATGTTTTCTTCTGTGGTTTGATATTACAATAAAAGGATGAAAGTAAAAGCATCTCTTTCATTTCAAAGGTTTTATAAATCATTTTGGTGATATCTGCGACAGAGGGAATATCCCCGTCAGATCCATATAAAAGGATCAAATGTGCTTGTGATAAGAGAGAAACACTTTTCTTCAGATCGAAGATCATTATGACCAAGAGGAAACATCTCCATGGTTTATTGCGATTCAGACCAAATCTAAGTCAGAGATTAAACAAAGCCATGAATTTTTGAAACAAATAGATGAGCTTGTATATTTAAAATCTACCAAATCCAAGTTCAATTATTAGTTTTAACACCTAGACAGATTTTTTAGAAAGATTTAGTACAGATAATACTCACATAGTGATGCGAACAGCAAATTCACGCTCCCAAAAAATATTGGCACTTTGTATCCAATTTTCGTTGTCCATATACCAACAAGGGGGTTCAAAAACAGCTGAACAAGCGCCTTGGATGACAAAAGTACTCCTATTGGTCCGTTCTCTCTTTCAATCTCTTCATTGTCCTTCTCGATATCATCTTCATTTTGCCTTAATATAATTCCAACGTGATTTTTTACAGTTGGATGGACGTTTATAGTTTTTTCTCCTACTTTAGTGGTACCTTTTTGTGGTTTGTAGACAAAAGGGTCTATAAATGTGGATATGTTTTTTATTTGATATTGTTTGGTTGCCTCGGTTGTCGGCGAGTTTTCTGTGTCGATCCAAAGATTTTCAATGTTGTCGTAAAATGCCGATTTTGGTAGCAGTTTTATGTTGGTGTTGTGTAAGAAGTCGGGTATGATGGGAACTGAAAATAAAAATGCATAATACATTATTTAAATCGGATGGCGGTTGCTCGGCCATTTTGTAAATATTTGTAAAATTACGTTACAATTTTTTCTCACACAGTGACATCATACTGCGTTATACCATACGCTCTCCAAGGGTGTTGAAATAGGCGTAGGTACCTACAATAATTAACTCCTTCTTTGACGAGAATTTGTCTTTAAAGATGTTTCAAAATATAAGGTGCAAGATTAAAAGTCTAATCATCTCGAAAACAGCTCTAATTTTAAACATTTACCGTATTTTCCTGACCAAAAGATGCACTGTTTATTTCGAAAATTGTAAGGATTTAGAATTGCAATTTTTGGTGACTTTTATGGTCCAATTCGCCTTATCGTCGAAACTTATGGCATGTCTCAGAAAAGGGGAACTCAATGATATAAATGGATAGAGGATATATATAAGATTTTTAAAATTACAACCAGGCGTTCCACGCGCGAGGCCGTTACGTATGCGGCACGAATTGGCGCGCTCAGTCAACTCCAGGGCGCCGTCGCTTGTGAACTGTAAGTCCGAACGAAACGAACCACGAGTTAAACGATAGCTAATAAGCCACAAGTTTATGTTTAAGTAAAAAGGTACGCCAAAAAATCAATTTCGAGGTATTGGACCGATAAATAATTTGTTTAATTACTTGTAAAATGCGCTGTTTGCTTATTATGAATTTTTGAACGGTCATTTTTTTCAAACCTATGTCATTTGCACAAAAAAATCTTAATTTTAAAATCTATTTTTTTCCGGTATGCTTGATCATAGACATCATTTAACAAGAAAATTTTTTTTTTCATTTCTCCCAAACCGAACGAACCACAACACATAACTCCGTCATTTTGAAAATTTAAAAATAATCTGTTGATGAAAAATATTAAGAAATATATGCCGTAAATAATTAAAATAAAACTAATTTTTTGTGTGCAAAAGTTACGTCAGAAATAAGTTGAATTTGAATTTAATTTTTGATACTTCAAGGTGGTGTAATACCTTAATGTCGGTCAATGTTGATGCTATTGTCATCAGAACAGATGGATCAGTTAGCGTACGTCCGTCCTAGTGATGATACAGTGGTATCAAAACCGTTTGACGTTAAAAAATAATCAACGTGGTTTATACAAAGTTTGACAGTTTTTTAAAATCACTCATCACATTTTACAAATCGAATATTAATGGTCGATGGATTAATAATGTGTTATCTCAGACATTGCTTCCATGAGGATCACGAAAGACAAGATACGTCTCCAAAGATGTCACGAGAGCAAAATTCTTATCTCAGAGACTGTCTCGCATATGGATACGGACCTAACAATCAGAAATTAAGTATACACAAGAGTAGGTACTTACCAACGACAGTGAGTAACATATTGTCGAGGAAAAAAGCCATATAAATGATTACCAGAACTGTATATTTATTTTCTTTTACAGAACTGATAAAATCGGAAAACGAAAAGTGCTTCATCTTGGTCTAATTTATGTTATGGTCCTTATACTATTAAATGTTATTATCACAAAACCAACAATCACAAATTTATATTTTGATATAATTTTATTATCAAAGTTTACATTTATGAATAAATGCCTGAAAATATTATGTTATTAAAAACCCACATCAAAATGATATAAAAATATAATAATTAACAAAGAGTTTAAAACTTCGTAACTATATGTATTTATATAAATTGTATTAAATATTTTTTTCTTGCGTACATATGTATCAAGGGCAGTTGATAAACTATTTTCTTTACATAAATTATTTAATAATTAAACGAATCTCATTAATAATTAATATAAATAATATAGACGTGTATTTGTTTGAAAATTCTACGGCATTAATAATAATAATAATAAAATAATAAATTAACCTGTATTTAAAAATATATTTACGTATACACACTTTTCTCCTATCTTAATAATATGTTATAAGATTAAAATCAACAAAATGTACATATTTTTACGGAGATCTAGTTTATATCTTTACATAAATATATTTATGAATATTAAAATCGTTTATTATTAATATATTATAAACAGATACAATTTGTTGTTATTCTAGCGAGTATTATTTTAATAATCTTAACTGTTAATTATAATTATTCTGAAATACAAACGAAGAACTTGGTTCCGATCTTCACTGTGAATTAGTGTACAATTTATAGTCTCTTGAAAATGTATGGTTAATTAATTACTTCTAATAAAACAGTCGATTTATGATTTATAAAATAAACAATTAGAGTTATTTTCACAGCGCTTTCAAATTAACCACGCGATGGATGAGTTTTGTATTAAGATAATAACATCCCTTAAAATCACACAAATCGAGTAAGTAATTACAGCGGCTCGGAGAACAATATGTTAGGGATGAGTGCGAACTGATACTGGGGCGCCGAGAAAAATGAGGTACCACCTCGGCCGGGAGGCTTTTGAGGGTATTGTGGGCCGCGGGGGATGGCGAGGGGTGAAACGGTAAGGCTGTTGCGCTACAGTTGACAAATTGTCGAGTGCTGTAAGGTGCAACTCATTATTTAAAAAAATTCCATCTAATTTTTAAGTGTTAATCGTGGTAAGTTAATATTTTTTAACTAACTAACCAATAAGAGCGACATGATTTCAAAATAAAATAAAAAGTAACCCATAAAAACCAAGTTTTTATTATACTCCCTTTCTTTGTAAAATATAACAACAATTAAAGACGAATTAAAACGTATAACATAACACTAAACTTACAGTAATTTAATACATTTCTAAAATGTCAGATGTTTTGAGCTTTGGTAAGACACTTCATGCTTTGAAGATTAAATTCTAAAAACATTTGTCAGTCAATTTAGATTTTCGACATTCGTAGTGAAGTACCTATTATGCATACCGACGGAGTAATTCAAATTTAGAAAATATTCCGTGACGTTATCGGACCGCCGTAATCAAACTTTTCTAATGATTCCAATTTGAAAAAAAAACAATAAATTTCCTAAAAATCCGAAATTATATATAATTATTTTTTTTTTTAACGAAAATTTGATAGATCTTCTTGATCGTCGCCACGAGTCTACTTGCCAAGTTTCAGCTCGATTGGATCACGGGAAAAGGGTCAAAAATCGATCCAAAGACGCCACGAGTTAATATAAAGGGAGTAACAACGAAAACAGTTGAATTTCATTTTGAACGTATTACTAACTTAAAATGTACAAGCGTGAAATCTTGGCCATTCAAAAGTAAGGTAATTGCCCTACTTGCATTCGTTATCGAACGGACCTTCTTTGTGATAAGGCGCAACGCTACGCCGAAAAAAATCCCGGGGAAAAAGGAACAGAGTATCGTACACTATTGTAAGAATGAGTAAGTATGCTAATTTAGTCACCGCGACTTCAAATTACCCGAGTTTTGTATCTGCACGCAGAGCGTTCGTGAAATAAGTATGCCGTGATTTGTTGTCTCTTTCAATGCGTTATTTGCTACATATGAAAGCCAGCTAGTATGGGAATAACGTGTCTATGTTATAATACGCCAATGCTTAAAACCTTGCAATTTTTTTATTATTTAAAATTTCTGCAAGGTTTTAGTGCTATGTTTTTGATGTTGCATGTATATATGTTTTTTAATATTGTGGAAATGACAGTAGATTGAAAATAGTTTTTTTTTCATAACTTATCAAAAAATTGTATGTTTAATCGTAGATAACATTTTTAGTAAGATACATGAAAAATTTGAGTAATATCGGCTTAATAGTTTTTGAGATATTTTATCCACCAGTCAGAAAAAGAAGTTTGGAGAAATGTTTGGAGAAACCAAAGAATAGTGAAATTCATTTAAAAATTTACATATAGGTCATTCCATTTAAGAAAGACAATCGCATTAGTATGTGTGAGCCGTGCCCACGACGCACATTATTTCGTTGTGTTGATGTTGACGGGTATATACACCAACATAACGAAACGATGTACCTCGTACGCACGGCTTACACGTACTAGTTCGATTGTCTTTCTTAAATGAAAAGAACCTAAATGAATGGGTGATGACTAAAATTATTGTTATATACTTCAAACTATAAGGTAAACATTAAAAACATGGTTTTTGGAAATTTTAAGGTGTGTAATCCCTTAAACAATTTTTTTAGTGCGATATCGAGATATGTTATTTTCAGCGTGAGTGGACCTACCCTGTATTTTTATTTAATCGGCAACCTGGCAGCATTGCGGGGACCTGTTGCCCGGTGGTGTAGGGATGAGATAACCTGATTTGTCGTATCTACGGAGACACAGCCTCCACGGTAATTGAAATCCGCCCGCCACGCACCCCCACCCCTTACCCGCGCAGGGGTCCTCAAACTTCGTCAACATTTGTGACAAACTGCGCAATAAAAATGACCCGGTGGCCTCGGAGAACACAGGCCATTTTTGTGACACCACCTATCACCGGCACGATACGACTAACCTGTTCCTGGTTGTCACAGGGATCAACATACGTAACACCTGTAAATTGAGTTATGCTAAATATCAATATTCAACAGTAAATTATACCTACCGCTTACCAAGAACAATTCTAAGAGCAAAAGCTTCTTTATCGGTCGTAGCAACATTCAATATTATTATTTTGAAATCTGTACCCACTGATCTGCTTATTTCTGCCCCTGCACTCGCTGAACACACGCTGAAGCGAGAGGATTCTCCTAGAAGGGTGACAATTCTCCTCAACACTACATTAACCCGCTAAACAACCATTGGTTTGCTTCGGGAATGCTGCTTTTTTGCTGTCAAACCAAGATATTTATTAATTCAATTCAATTCAATTCAATTCAATTTATTTAATAATATGTACATTACAAACTAAGTGTTTGAGGCATACATATATATGGAAGTATATATCAAAATAAAAATATTTAATAAATTAAAAATAACATAAAATATAGTCAAAGGTGTAGGAGAATCCCACTTTGGAAAACCCCCTCAGACACATGGAATATATCAATACCCAAAGCAATTTTGTTCAGCATAGCTGTGGCTCTTCCAACAGGCGTAACCATCGGCAGGTTGGTCCTAAAGTAATATGAGCACGAATGATGGGCCAATATATGCAGGGGTTTCGTTATTCTCATTAAAATCCATATTATCTTCTTTTTCTTCTCTTTCAGCCTTTATCTCTCCACTGCTGGATATAGGCCTCTTCCATACCCTTCCATCCCTCCCTGTTATTTGTTATTGTAACCATTTCTTCCCCCCCACAGTGGCTATATTGTAAGCCCCTCTTTTGAGGTCTTCCGACGCCTCTTTAATTCTCCCAAGATCTACACTTTACTCTGGAAATCCATATTGTAGCATCCTATCTTGCGACATGTACTACCCGTTGCCATTTTAGCTTCGCTTCACGATCCATGATATCCACTACTATTGTTCTGCGCTTAATTTAATCATTTCTAATTCTACCTCTTAGGCTTACGCCAAGGATCGATCATTCCATGGATCGTTGTGTGCATTTGTGCTTTTCTACACTTTTCTTCTTAAGGACCATCGTCTCTACTCTATACGTCATCACTAACAGTATGCACGATTCAAAGGCTTTTCTTTTTAAGCTAATTGGGGTCTATTTGTTGTCTGATATATATCTGAGTTTGCCAAAAGCGGCTTAGCTCATTCCTTTTCGACTCAGCAATTCTGTTGTTTGGTTTTCTTTGTCCATTTTTATCTTGTGTCCCATATTATTGTTACTGATTATGATGATTTTATTCTCCCATATAAAACCCTTTAAAAATATTCCAGGTAAAATGTTTGGGTTGAATTTCTTACTTATTTCTGACATGTTGCAAATTTAATTTCAGCGACATAATCAATTATATTTCTTCCTTTTATTCCTAGCGACTTTTCCTAGCAATCAGGAGCCGGCCCTACTCCAGGTGAAGGTAATTTTCCGGGAATAATGACAGTCCAGTTAAACTGTTTGAGGGCCGGCTTTGCCAGGGGTGTTCAACTTTATTTACGGAAGGGAAGGTTTCAAAATGATATTCATGTGCTCACTGATGTGAGTTTACTGAACATCTGGGTTCATGTACGCAAGTAAGTACGAGGCGTGATAAAAAAATACGCCATTTTTTTTAATTTTGCGGGCTGCATAAGAGTAATTGTCACATTTTTTTGATATTTATTTATTTTATTTCTACGGTTTACACCTATTACAATAAAATAGAAATCTTATGCATATCTAGATAACAGTGTACATTATTAATGCAAAAAATATCTGCATGCATGATCGTTTACAAATGTATTTTTGTAATAATTGTTGTATTGTTGTTTTTTTTGTTTGCTAGGGAATTTGATTATTCTAAAATGATACATTAATGCGTACGTAAAATGTGCTTTAAAAAGGCGCAAGGGGGACATTTTTCTGCACCGATCCAATCCCCTCTCACAGAAATGGGGTTTTGTTCATCTCTGTGACAGAATGTTTTAAAAAAAACATATTTTTGCTAAGTACATAAATCACAAATTAAGTAAAGATAATTATAAAGTGTATATATGTATGAACAAAGACGTATTCATATATGTACTAACAAAGTTTAATCAAATAAATTAACGGTAAAATGTTCGTAAAGGAGATTTTGGTAACGACTTAAGTTAACGCTGAGGATATCTGCAATTTGTGCATACTCGTTTCCTAGGATGGAAAGTCTGTTGATCGTAGAGTATTTTTGGTGAGATGTGTTGCTTTTGTTGCAGTGAAAAAATGCAAACTGTGTGTTGGTACACTTGTCCTTGACCTTGACACCAATGACTATATTTTACTTTGTTGTGACTGACGAAAAGGTTACACGATATATATATATATATATATATATATATATAGATACATATAAATATATGTTTTGCTTGAGGTTTCCGCGAGCGTTATTGTATGTAACAAAAGTAACTTCTGGACTCCCTCGCGTTTTCTGTAGATGGTCTCCCTGAGAAGACCTAGGCCGACGTTTCGACACGGTATCACGTGCCGTTGTCAAGGCTAAAAAGGTCTCAAAAGTTACGGACTAGCCGTACTTGTTCGCGGGTGACATGAAAGTCTTATTACATATTATAAAGGTGACATAAAGCCTTATTGGTGGAAGACTTTCATGTCATCCGCGAACAAGTACGGCTAGTCCGTAACTTTTGAGGCCTTTTAAGCCTTGACAATGGCACATGATACCGTGTCGAAACGTCGGCCTAGGTCTTCTCAGGGAGACCATCTACAGAAAACGCGAGGGAGTCCAGAAGTTACTTTTGTTACATATAAATATATATATATATAGAAATTATTTATTGAAAATAAAATAAATATATGTTTCAGTGACAGAGAATAATACATGCATACCTAATGCTAGAGCATAAATGATAATATGGATAAGTCAATAAATGGTACAGTGTAGAGAAATATAAACATCGTAAAATAAATAATAGTGAATAAAGTATACAAATTATTTTCGGAGTACAGTATTTTTCAAATTGTAAATATATTTTTTGATTATGTAGGTATTATTCTATTTGTTTTATATATTTCTTGAATTTTGTATGTTGTTCTTCAGCTCTGATTCATTGGTAAATTATTGAAAAATTTAGCACCTAGATAAGTGTAATGGTGTTGTGTGGCTGTTTTGTTGTATTTCGGAATGTTTAAACATCCTATTGTTTGCACTTTTTGGCTATGAATATGAGAATTATGAGTTTGTGGTGTATTTGCATGAATACATATTTTTTTAAAAAGAAAAATTCTTGATCAGGGGCGTATTAGCAACTACGACCGGTCCGAGATACAACATGATAACCGTTCCGATCACAATATATGAAATTTTTGCTGCGCGAACAGTTATTTGTTTATTAACATTTAATTTTTTTTTTTAACAAGCGAGACATGACCATAGAAACTATCTAACCCGTGCGTTTAACCATAAACAAGCGATAGTATTTGCGACGTATTTGTGAAATATTCAGGAGTGGCAATTAGCCGGCGAATTGCGAAATTGGTGTGAATTTAAGAACGGTGCTCCGATTCAATTCGTGTCCAGCGAGTAGAGTAACTAAATTTTAAATGTTTAATTTGCCTCCAACAGCAATAATTTCGTGACATTATTAATTTGTGTTTTTGTATCATGATCTATTTTTATCTATTTTTAAATACATTAATAAATATAGGTTCATGTGCATGGAATGATATACGATGAGATAAGTCTTAATATTCTGATCACGTATTGAGATTTATCTCAACTTAATGTGGATAGTATTTCATCAAATATAATTTAAAAAATACATATGATTAAAAATTAAAAATGTGAGCATAGAGAACATAGGATTATGTTATTCCCAAGTTGAAAAATAAATTATCTGGTTTTACAATTTGAAAGACGAAATAAAATAGGATAAATTGTTTTGAATGAGAGACAAAGTTTTCTTTTAAACGAAGCCTATCGATTATTGTTGTCAAACTTTTCTATATAGCTAATGTTTTTTTAATTATTTTAATTAGTTTATAAAAGAGTTACTTTTCAACATGTTCTAATTTTTTTAAATAGAGATGCGAACACGGGATACGTGTCGCATCAATATTCTTACTATTCTCAAACTAAATCAAAAGCCTGTGCTATAAAAATAGGACTAACTTCCTGGTGTCCTGGAATGGGACTCGAACCACCGACCAACAGATCACTAGGCGAGTGTCATGACCACTACACCAATAAGCTACAAACTGTGTATTAATTAGTTAATATGTGGTGCATTTTGGGTGAAGTTCAGCAGGTGGCGGTCACACTCCGCAGTAAAAATGAAGGGGAAAAAGAAAAAAAGTCTAATTTAAATTTAAAAGATTCTTTTGAAGTTGGCTGGTGTTCAGAATGCTGGAAAGTGAATAAATTAAAAAAACTTTAGCTGGTTTAAATTCAACACGGACTTGTTGACTTGCGGGTGGGTTGTTGCCGGTGGGTGGGGGAAGGGTTAGGGGGGTGAGGGTTGGGGAGAAACTTATTCATCGCGGTGTTTACCAAAGTGAAACGAGCACTTGCGGGTTAACCGACGAACATATATTCATGCTCCTACTGTCGATTTAACTTAATTTCGTTAATTTAAATAAATATAATTATAGGTAAAGGAAACAGACAGAAAGATTGTATGAAGATTTTGTTACGGCCCGTGGCTGTAACAGGCGAATGAAAATACTAAAACAATTTAATATTTTATTTATTACACAAAACGACAATTGACGCAAATCAAATCGGAACACTGTTCTTAAATTTACAGTTACTATGGTAAAGGTTTCTAGAATATTCCACACTGTTTATTGTTCTATTACACTGTTTCTTAAGTCGCATCTCTAATCCGATGAATAGTTTTTATTACGCCGTTTCTATTGCTTCGATCACTTTCTACAGAATTCCGTTCAATACGTGGAAAACTTCTCGCCTGTGTTTATCAATCGATTAATCACGCTGACCACACCGCTTTATGGTTTATCGCTATTAATGTCGCTTTTGTGAAATGTCAACAAGACAAAATTGCGCATCGCTTGCTTCTTGATTCGTCTAGATGCTTGCAATATTCCAGAATCTCCTAGCAACCTCCAATTTTAGTGAAAATGTTGTAGTGCTGCAAAATCATAAATTGTGTGCAGCTATTTCTGATTCTATCATCTCCTGACAATACATTGGATCTTGATTGTAAACAAGACCAAATTGCGCATCGCATGCTTCTTGATTCGTCTAGATGCTTCCAATATTCCAGAACCAGAGATGTGACTTATCTAAGATACAAGTATTTGAAATACAGACACAAGAGGCAAAATATGTATTTTCATCTTGTATCTGAAATACTTTTTTAAATATTTATCTTGTATCTTGTATTTAGATACATTATTTTGGTATCTTAGTATTTCTTTTTTTTTTACTTTTTTTTCGTATATTTATTTTTTTCGTAAATAGTTCACGTAAAAAAGTAAACTTACATTCAATAAAATGTGTTTTCTTACAAAAGGATTTTATCTTTAAAAAATATTTGAAAGATATGTATTTTGTATCTAGTATTTCAGAAACCATTCCAGAAAGTTATTTGTATCTGGTATTTGAAATACTTGATTTTAAAGTATCTTGCATTTTGTATTCCAGATACTTTGTATAGGGTGTCTTATACATCACTGTCTAGAACCTACTAGCAACATCCAATTTTCGTGTAAATGGTGTAGTACTGCAAAATCATCGGTTATGTACAACTATTTCTGATTCTACCATCTTCTGACAATACATTGGATCTTGATTGTTGACTAATACCAAAGATAGGGGAAGATGACCTGCCCTCTTCTTGGGATAAGGGGACGATATGATGATGATGAAAATTTGTCATACCTAATCAAAATTTTTATCGATTTCTAAACTAAGATCATCCATGGTTATATGTGACGAGTCTACAAGGTTTGAATTTCTGTCCTTACTTCCAATCTCAAGCGGCAATCTATGAATGTGTCTCTAGATCAAAGCATCTTGAGTAACATAACAAACTAATGCGATTAATCGATTAAGCGATCCAATCGAAATAAAAATATACAAAACAATTGAAAAACAAATTAAGAAAACATCTCAATAAACACAACTAGACACCATTACCCTCAGAATCATACACATTTCACTCCACTACTTCATCCCATAAATATATAATGAAAAGTTCCTCGTCTGAGCACAAGACCATGCTCGTAAATAGAGAGGTACTGTGTAGGTATAACACAATTATGTAATAAATGTTGTTGAAAAAAAAAAATAACAACATTCGGCTGCGGGTACTTGTTCACACGCGATTGAAGTAATACTTTATTGGCATAAAAACTAACCCATTAAAAACAAGTTTTTATTATACTCCCTTTATCATTGAATCAGGTTTCGTGTCTACTGCACGCGTCGGGGTCATTACTCATTTGTATTGATTCCAATTTGAAAAAAGAATTAAAATTTCGAAAAATCCAAAATTATACTATAATTATTAAAAAAATTTAAACGAAAATTTGTTAGATTATTTTTATCGTCGCCAAAAGTCTGTCTGCAAAGTTTCAGCTTGATTGGATCACGGAAAAAAGGGTTAAAAATCGATCCAAAGTTTTTCCAGTAAACCGCAGACGCTACGAGTTAAAAGAAAGGGAGTAATAAAATAAACAGCTCACCTCTTTTCACAGAACAACCTACAAAGTACAATGAAATGCAGAACTTCTCAGCCTGGAAGATAGTTTTCTCATACAAAGCGGTCTGGATTAACTATCAAACTGGTGGAAAGTAAAGAAGATGTCAGTCAATGTTAACAAATCTTTACTAAAGTACTACCCTATTACTAAAAACTGGAATTGGTTTATATAGAGTGTTACAGAGCTAGCCCACCATACTTTACAGGTAGATTCCTGCCATGATTATGAGTGGAAAATATTTAAGCAACCATTCCCTTTAATACAATCCAAATAAAATGATAAAAACCTTCCAATTCCAATTCGAAATTTTTCAGGCTTTTTATTATTTTATTTAATTTTTATTGAAAAAAAAAAAGAATTTTTCGAAATAGATATTAGTTACTGTAATGAAACATCAACGTTTTGTAAAAAAAGTCAGAAATATTAAAAAAATGCAAATTTTTATATTGCATAACTCCATAACTATTTATATTAAGTCATGATTGCTTGAACATTTATGACTCACAATCAAAGCAGGTATGCACTTTTAAAGTATTGTGGACTAGCTCTGTTACACCCTGTAGTGAATAACGTTTCACTCGATAAAGTTTACTCAATAAGGGATTTAAGCATATAACATGTTGGGATTTACAACAAAAATTACTCACGATTTCAAAAATTTTCACTTGAAATTCGATTAAGACTTTTAATCTAATTTATTCTACGTACCTACGACTGCGCCTATCGTGACATCGTTCAAAATCAACATGAAAATGAACTCAAAGCCTCCCGCACTCGATCAATAAAACGTCTTCAATATTATGGATATTAGTGAAAACTTTTCAAATAAACATTTTTAGCTGTTGAAATAATCAAAAAAAGTAACCCATAAAAACCAAGTTTTTATTATACTCCCTTTCTTTGTAAAATATAACAACAATTAAACACGAATTAAAACATAGAACATAACACTTAACTTACAGTAATTTAATATATTTCTAAAATGTCAGATGTTTTGAGCTTTGATAAGACACTTCATGCTTTGAAGGTTAAATTCTAAAAAACATTTATCAGTCAATTTAGATTTTCGAAATTCGTAGTGAAGTACCTATTATGTATACCGACGGAGTAATTCAAATTTAGAAAATATTCCGCAACGTTATCGGGCCGCCGTTGCTAGTAATCAATCTTTGGTAATGATTCCAATTTGAAAAAACCATAAAATTTCTAAAAATCCGAAATCATACTATAATTATTAATTTTTTTTAACGAAAATTTGATAGATCTTCTTGATCGTCGCCACGAGTCCAAAGTTTTTTCGTCAGATAAGCAGACAAGACGACAAGTAGACAAGCAGACGCCACGAGTTAAAAGAAAGGGAGTAAAATGGACGTAATATCGTAGACGTGATATTAGAGGACGACCCAGCAGTCATTGGCACGGTCATACTAGGACACCTCCAGGAGATGATCCTCTCGTTGGGCGAGTACGGGGGGTGGGAAGCGGCTGTCCAGGGGTTGAATCTCAGGGCTGCTAGGGTCACAGACACCAGACCCGCCCCTCCCGTCCGGGTGCCATCATCACGCCATCACCGACCTTGGACGCCGCCGTCCGCGCTGTCGCCATCTCTGGTCAAATACTCAATAGTAAAGCAATGATAAAGTCTAAAAATTCTCCATATAGGTACAGTTGCCGGCAAACTTCTTGAAATTTTTTGGCGCAGTGGGGGAATGCGCAGAAGAAAAATTTTGGGTCTCGTTGGTAGAATAGTACACGCGCAAACTTCCTCCCACTACGCCGAAAAATTTCATGATGTTTGCCGGCTACTGTACCACTTACCTTAAATATCAATAAAAATTCTCTATAAAGGGGTTATTTGGAAAACATTAGTACCTAACCTCGCAGGATTATATTCCTGCTTTAATTATGAGTCGAAAATGTTCAAGCAACCATACCATGACCAAATATCCAGGCGGTCCGTTCCGACAGAGCTTTAAACGGATTACCGAAATACCTATCGCAAACGAAATTTCACAATTCTCATGTTTCGACTAAAATTACATCAAAGAAGAATTGATGCTGTATGATGATATGTACAATGCTTGATGGGTTAAAGCTTATAGAAATAAGATTATTTCATATGCACTTATTAATTTCTTCCCACGGCGTCCTGATGTAAAATTATGAAAAAATTGTCATTGTCGCGTAGGACTCGTATTTTGACGTTTGACGGATAACCGTCATGTATTTCTTTCTCCTTCTCTCTCCGAAGTAGAAACTTCTTCTTCTTCTTTAATTAGATCCTAGATCTGTATTGACAGGTCAGTTCTGGTCTTGTGACGAGGATGTCCAGCTCTCTCTCCATCTCTTTGGTGGTCTTTCTGGCGTTCGGCGCCCCTCTGGAATCCCGCGCATCACGGCTCTGGGAAGTCTTCTCCGGTTCAATCTCTCGACATGGTCCCTTGAGAAACTGTGCTGCCTGCACCATCGTACAATGTCTTGTATGTCGCAGATTCTATCTCTGAAGGTCTTGCCCACATCTTAGAGACTTCATTTTGGTAGTACTGAGAAGGTATTTAGTTCTCACCGTGTCCGCTCTTGCTTCGATACCGTGTGTCATGATTGGTCTTATGCATGTTTTATATATTCTGAATTTGCTTTCCACTAGCATATGCTTATTGGCCCATACAGTGTCTCTTAAGCATCCGGAGCTATCCATTGCTTTATTTTTCTGCTCTTTGACTTCATCATACTGTAGTTAAGTATGTTCACCCCAAGGTATTTAAATTTCACAACCTGTTTTATGGGTTTATTGTCTTCGACCAGTTTACATCTTAGGGGTTGTCTAGATATTGTAAGACACTTAGTTTTATCGACTGAAATGATCATGTAAGTCATCTTCGTTTTCGGCCAGTATAGTAGCATCATATTTAGAAGTAGAAACTGAAAGAAACAAACACCGACATATACCTACGTCTCGTTTTTCTTTATTTTTATTCTTGTCTATTGTGTATAAGTGTTGGGATAACAATCTTAAGTTCTCAATATTGCTATTTTCAGAATACGTCCCTATGTCCGTCACTAATGCCATCAAGATGCCAGAAAACGCTATATTTAAGTTCACGCTAAATAAATTTAAAAAAAACCTTGCATACATTAATTCAATCGCATCCATCCACGTCGATTTGATCAACATATGTAATGCGTCGATAGAATTGCCCGCCCCTACGGTCTGCAATCGCGGGGTGACAACAAGTTAATGACACTTCATTGGAGCGTAATTACCCCATCATGGAAAATCTTTTGTTCCGTGTTTACACGGGCGTCCTCTGCGCACGCGCAGCTCCGGGGCCACTTCACAGCCTCTCGAGAAACTATTTGTCTTTCCTGAAACGAGTGAGTTTTGAAATAACCTTCAATGATGTAGGTACACGTCTACTATTACCGAAAATAACATTACTTCAGCAATAAACTAAGTTTTTACGCAAATAATTCCGTTTTCATCTATCTATTTTAAATAATATAAATAATAAAAATAAACTTTGTTTTTACCACCAAAAATACTAACATGTTTCAGAGCCTATGGCAGCTTTGTCAGGATACTAAATAATAAGTGATTTTAGAGAAATATTTTGAAAGGATTCTAAAAAATGATTCAGTTTTAATATACACATTGACATTAACAAGATTTTCAATGAAATTAAAGTACAAAATTGTGCAATCCGCCATTTCAACTGAAACACCGGTCAGAGCGAATGACGTCAGGCCTCAGTACCCATCACCGTTTCTTTGAACCGTTGCCATAGACACAATGCAATGTTTACTGAGGCTTGA
The DNA here is from genome assembly GCA_016648135.1 of Agrypnia vestita. Classification (NCBI taxonomy): domain Eukaryota; kingdom Metazoa; phylum Arthropoda; class Insecta; order Trichoptera; family Phryganeidae; genus Agrypnia; species Agrypnia vestita. The sequence goes on from JADDOH010004677.1 coordinate 258,751, forward strand.
CGTCACGTAGACAAAATTACAGCTGCAGGCGTTTTTGCGCGAAATAAAAAATATGTAGATGAAAGTGAAATTATTTGCGTAAAATCTTTAAAGAGTTTATTTCTGAAATAATGTTTTTCGGTAATAGTAGACGTGTACCTACAATATACAATTTTATTTCAAAATTTGTCATCATAATAATAATGCCTATTATATTCTAATAAATTAAATTCATAAATCGAATTATAGGCAATTAAAATATAGAAAAAATTATACATAGAAAATGAATAATAATTAAAGTAACTGCATAATATGAAAATAAATTTAAAAGATAACTATTTGTATAAAGGACCATTATAATATTCAATTTGCTATTAACACTGTTTCTTATTTCCAAAATTTCTAATTTATAAAACTGTGATTCTTGTAAACTGACGTGATTGTATGTAAAATTTGTAAACCCTTGTTATGACGGCAAACCTAAGTAAATTTTGCATTATATCTGACAACAGTTCAAGAAACACGGTGATGTTTACTTAGGCGTGACGTCATTCGCTCTGATCGGAGTTTCTTTTTATTTTTAATTATTAATCTTAACTATTTAGTTCCACACATTATGTGGGCTAAAACATGATATAAAAGTTTTTACAATCAAACTTTTGCACTCCTTTTTATTTATTTTATTTTATTGAAAATCTTATTAATCTCAAGGTGTATATTAAAAATGTATCATTTTTTAGAATCTTTTTAAAATATTTTCTTCTCTAGAATCACTTTGCAGTGCGGCCCAGGGCTTACGACCTGTATGAGCTGGCCTGAGTGATCATTTTACGCGATGCAACGTTCACCAATACCCAGGAAGTGTAAAACCGTATTTTACTCCCTTTTGAAAATTGCTGGTATCAATGGACAAATAATATTTGTAATCAATTTTGAAATTAGTCAACAACTTTGATTTATTCAAGGAGGCTGGTATTCAGTTGATAAAACCACACACAATAGGCGGATGAGCATTCATAATTTATCGTCAAATCTTTGCCAGAGAATGGAGAAAATTCTTGTCAATAGTTTTTCCCTACGTATGAATTTGTTCGTATCTGCCCTCGAAGAAAAAAGCTGTACCAAAAAGGGATGTAATTTGTGTGAAAAACCACAGTGCAACCAACATGTCAAATGTTTTTGTTCCATATTCGAAGAACTCAACGAATAGTAGATTTTTTTTTCTAATTTAAATTACTTACATATAAATATTTAATGAACAATAACTGTTTTCGAAAAAATGTTTTTCTTCCTTTTTACTCCCTTTATATTAACTCGTGGCGTCTGCTTGTCTTTTGTCTTCTCGTCTTCTTGAAAAAACTTGAAAAAACTTTGGATCCATTTTAAACTCCTTTCACGTGATCCAATCGAGCTGAAACTTTACAAGCAGACTCGTGGCGACGATCAAGAAGATTTATAAAATTTTCGTTAAAAAAAAAATAATAAATTTTGGGATTTTTCAAATTTTGAATGATTTTTTCATACAACTTATTAAGTTGTATGAAAATATTTCAACGCGTCTGGTTGACGCGTTGAAATATTTTGATTATAGTATAATTTTGGATTTTTGGAAATTTTTTATTAATCCCTTTCGTAGCGTCGCCCGACCGAAGCCCAACGCGTAGGTTAAGCGAAAAATAAGTTTCAACTAGTAAATGAGAAAGGGAGTATAATAAAAACTTGGTTTTTATAGGTTACTTTTTTAAAATTTTGTTTTTGGATAATTTTCTTCCAAATTTGGTAGTAAATTTTGATATTTATGACGAAGGAGTGTTTTATTTATCATATATAAAAAAGTAATTCCACAAAATCAAAAAAAAATCTACAAAACCTAAAAAATGTATATACCTACTTTTTGAATTGAATGTAATATTTTTTGTGTAAAAGCCTGTAATGGGCGTATATAAGTAAATACAAAAAAAGAAAATGTAACAATATGATGTCCTATTAAAGAAGTATGAGAGAAACCCTCTAAGCGCCACTAGCGGTGTAGGTCCTGGGGATGCCACTGCTCCCAGGTTAGGTTAGGCTACATATATGGGGCGAGTGTTGAAGGCAACAGGAATAGAGGACGTCCGCGAAAGACCCGGCATGATCAGGTACTACAAATTTTGGAGGATGGCCTTTAAAAGCCTCAACAACCATAGAGCATGCATGTTAAGATGTATGAATGTAGCCGAAGCAAGTGGTGTGCCAGGATCCAGGATAGAGGAAATTGGCGTCCTTTCCTCTCTGCCTACCCTTGCGGGGAAACGGCGTGATGGTTATCTAGTCAGTCAGTTAGTTTAGTTAGTTAGTTAAGATATACGATAGAATCACATGTCAATGATATTTCTGTTATTAAACTAAAAAAATGTCTAGTAAATAAATTTATTGCTACAGACATTGCAAATTATTTAATTCTATTTAATTCTTAGTCACCCAGAAATAATACTCCATCGAAAATTTAAATAAAGACGCGGACAGTTGGCGCATTTTCCAATAAATCAGACATTTGCCAACAGATGGTTCGGATCACGGCTCTAAAAATAGGGATTTTTCTTGGCGCTGGGGCGCGGAGTATATCGATTACTATGACAAATCTTTAAAAAAGATCTTTTATTGTCTAGTCTAGACGTCTGTATTTTAATCTTCCCGTGTCTTCCATGTATTCAGTATTCGTATATGTACAAGTATATATAATGTAAAGAAATCGATGTTCTCATTTATTCGTATTTCAAAATACAGATGGCAGTAATTGATGGAAAATTGAGCACAAATTGTTTTTTTTTTTTAAGTAACAGTATTGTTATTTTGTGATTGTTACTCCAACACTAAAAAATAGAGAAAGGTGAAGGCACCTGCCAAATGCCAACATTTCTATCATTTGGAAGAAAATATTGGCTTTAATTTAATATTTGAATTTTTTGTATGAATAAATTAATAAAATGTGTAAAACAAACTGATGTCTACCAACTTTCAAAATAATATTAGTATTTATTTTATAAAATATTTATCAAAAACGTATATTTTAGAGAAAACTCCAGATTATAAAAAATGGTTTGCGTGATATAAATATCGGTTCGATATTAAATAAACAGCTATTTTTTTAAGAACACCCAGACATCGTAAAGGTCCGACATTACAATCCATGTATGTGTATACAAATATTGACGTACCTATTTTAATTTTCAATGAATTATATACCATTACAGCATTTTAAAAATTTCATAATGTGTGGAATGTTCTGACGATAAAATAGGCATGATGACAGTATTAAAGAATTAAAGTATAAGTGATTTTAGAGAAGAAAATATTTAGATTAGATAGATTCTAAAAAATGATCCAGTTTTGATATACACATTGAGATTAATAAGATTTTCTATAAAATAAAAGTATAAAATTGTGCAATCCGCCATTTTAACCGAAACACCGGTCAGAGCGAGTGACGTGATGCCTCAGTACCCATCACCGTGTCTTTGAACCGTTGCCGTTACACAACGCAATGTTTACTGAGTCTTGACGTCACGTAGACGAAATGACAGCTGAGGGAGTTTTTGCGCGAAATTAAAAATATTTAGATGAAAATGCAATTATTTGCGTAAAAACTTAGTTTATTATTGAAATAATGTTATTTTCGGTAATAGTAGACGTGTACCTACATCATAGAATGTTATTTCAAAATCTGTCATCATGCCTATTGATGAACATTGCACTGTGTAAAGTGATGACTGACTTAAACTAGCTCAAACGGGTCATAAGCCATGGGCCACTCTATGTTTACCATACATTTTCCTTCTTCATCTCTGGAAGACTTCTATCTCTACATGAGAGAGTACGGGCATTATCCTTGGCTTCACCCAACCGAGTTTCTCCAGGGTATGCTTGGCTACAATAGTTTAGAGACTAGAAGGAATGTGTATTTGATTACGCATTTTTATCGGCTATCGTGCGGTATGATCGATAATCCTGAAATTATGCGGAGAATTGGTTTGTATGTTCCTGATAATTACCTTGGAATGCGTCAGCACAGATTGTTACGCATTCCAATATACAGGACCAACCTGCCGATGGTTATGCCTGTTGGAAGAGCTACCGCTATGCTGAACAATATCACATTAGACATTGATCTGTTGCATATCTTTCAGAAGATTTTCCGAAGCAGGATTCTCCTACACCTTTGATATGAATCATTTTGTATATGTTTAGTATAATGTAATATGTTAATTCATCATTTATAACATTTACGATTTGAATTAATGTTTTTTATGTAAATGTTTTATACAAAAATACATTGAATTGAATTTACCTTAATTAATAATTATCTAGTCATTTTTTATACGTGTACCTAATAAAGGGCTAAAAAATATTTTTGAAATTTATGTTAAATTGACATTTCTCATAATATACATGCCTACTTCTTTGGCCACATTACGCTGTACCTTCTGAAGTAGACCCGCACATGATGTAAGGTTTATATTTATTTTACATTAGCTGTAAGCCCGTTAAAAATGACGGTTCATTTACTTGTCGGTTCCTAAAGAATAAGTATTTATTAAAGAGTAAAAAAGTAGAAAAAGCAGTTACGGGCAGACAGACAGACAATGAACTTATTATTATTAGAATATCAACTCGTTCTTTATTTTTAAAATATAAGTTCGGGACGTGTCTAATCTCTGTTGTTTAATGTGGAAACATATAAATTGATGATACATAATGTGTTTTAAGTTTGATCATCTTAATTGTTTTTTTTTCATCAATTTACATTAGTCTGTCTACCAAATACACAAAAAATAAAAAAAGATAGTGTTATTTATTAGTCTGGGTTAAGGTTTATTTTAAAACGTCTAAAATATTTGTGTTTTTTGGGATGTATTGCCGTGTTTCTACGACCTTTCTGGCCGACGTTTCGGATCCCATAATCAGGGCTGGTATGTTGGACACTTCACACAAGACGGAGACCACCAGACCTCACGCTGAAGCAGGCAATGTCTGCGGAGATTCATCGACAGTCATCCAGAGGAAGACCAAAAACTCCTGGATGACAATGCTCCAAAATTCTGCAGAGAAACGGCCTGGATGAAAGCGACACCCAGAACCGAAGAAGATACAGCCTGAGAACGAGAAGAGCCGACCCCATCAGCTTATCTAGGCAATGAATAAGTTGGGATACTAACAAGAAGAAGAATATGGACCATGCAATCCATGGGATCCGAAACTTCGAAGAAACACGGCAGAACATCCCAGAAAACTCAAACCAGAAGATTCTGAACGGCTGTGAAAACGTAAGAACATTTTTATTTTTCTTTACTTCGGGCTGGTTGTCAATTTATCAATTTGATTTATAGGATAGTTCGTTTAAATAATGGATTTATAAGAAAACTGGTGGTTATATTTTATTATTAATAAGTTACCAAATGAAACAAAAGAAATTACAATACAAAAACCTTTTTAACAACGTATTACTAATTTTATAAAAATATCAGGTAGAAGGTATGCTGAAGAAGTGATCCGCTCTTGACCTCTGAATTGGCAAAATCTGCTTTTTATAATTTCAAGTGTAATCTTATATAGTATTTATTTTTGTATCTTCTAAAATTTTTACCTTCACTTAATATTTATATTTTCTTTTCTTTTATATTCATGTATTCTTGTGTTTGTATCTACTACTAAAGTGTTATCCTGCTTTTATATTTATTTTTACTTTTCTATTTCTTTACTATTGTTATTTATTATTATTCCGTTACCATTGCATAACTCTTAAGTGAGAATAACTGCCACCGAACAAATTTTCCTAGTGTGGAAATATTAGTAATTTATGTTAAACAAATGTATGATAAACAATAAACAATGATATGTATTGGTAGAAAAGGCAAAAATCTATGCTTTAAATGAAAGATTAAATAAACATTAAATAAACCACATTGATGGAACCTGCCGTTAAAGTATAAAATCAAAATTCTAATTTGTTTGTCTGATTATCATTAAGTTTTGTAGGCTCAGAAAAATCTCAATTTTTTTCTTTTTTCAATTTCTATTTAATTATTTTTTATATAACATTTACATAACAAACGTAAATTTAATTCATAAATGTAAGAAATATATAAACAACAAAAACAAATATTAAAAATATATAAAATCATTAATATGTAGGAGAATGCTGCTTCGGAAAACCTTATCAGAGACATGGAACAGATCAATGTTCAGAGAGATATTGTTTAGCATAGCAGTAGCTCTTCCAAGAGGCATAACCATCGGCAAGTTGGTTCTGTATATTGGAATGTGAAACAATCTATGCTGACGCTGTCTAAGGTAATTATCAGGAGCATACAAACCAATGCTGAGCATTGGTTCCAATTTCAGGATTATCGATCACACCGCGCAACAATCGATAAAAATGCATTGTATTACATACTATATAAGATTACACATGTAATCAAAATTTTCTGAAGAAATGCACGGAAATAATCTGGGTTACGGGTAGGATGATTCCTACATCCTAACATATATATCTACCATTTTTTTTCACATTTATTTATTTTCTGATACTAATTACATAGATACATATGCCAAACTTCACAGCAGTTTTACGGCATGGTTGCCTTCAAAATTGTTTGACAATAATTTTTATTTTATAAATGAAGATTATAGAGTAGGTCATTATCGAGTATTGCATGATTTTTACAAGTTATACATGATAATTATAAATTAATGTAAGATTAGGCTGGTACATAGCTTTAATATACATTCTTTTAACTTGTACTTTTTGAAGCCAATGGAGTTTTTTTGTCTTGCATCATCTCAAAGGACTTTTTTATCTATAACATTAAAAAAAATTGACGTGTGGATGTTCTTACGGAATGTGTGAATTGGTGAACGTTACATTGTATAGAGTGATCACTTAAGTCAGCTCGTACAGGTTGTAAGCCCTGGGCCATCGTACAAAAGACTACCATATATGTTTATCGTATTAATATTATTCGTCTCTGTGTGACTTCTATAATGTATCTTAATCATCTAATTACTCCCATTCTTTGATTGACGAAAAAACTTTGGATGGATTTTTAACCCTTTTTCCGTGATCTAATCAAGCTGAAGCTTTGCAAGAAGACTAGTGGCGACAATAAAAATGATTTATCAAATATTCTTTAAAAAAAAAATATAGTATAATTTTGGATTTTTAGAAATATTATTGGTTTTTCAAATTGGAAACCATACAAATGTTTGATTACTACCAACAGGGGCCTGACGACGTCACGGAATATTTAAAATTTGAATTACTCCGTCGGTATAATAGGTACATCACTACAAATTTCGAAAATTTATGACAATTGGTTCACAGATGACAGCGAAATTCGGTTTTTGGGAAGAAATCAAAGAATAAATTATTTCTTTTAGATTTCTGCTTAGTTTTGAAGAATTCTACAATACTCAAATCTGATTCTGACTATTTCAAATCATTTTGACTCTGGAAATTCATAAGGTATGATATTGCTGATAATTGAATCTATAAAAATCTTGATTAAATTGACTGACAAATGTTTTTAGAATTTAACCTTCAAAGCATAAAGCTCAAAACATCTGACGTTTTAGAAATATATTAAATTCCTGTAAGTTTAGTGTTATGTTATATGTTTTAATTCGTCTTTAATTGTTAAGATTTTCATTCGCCAAAAGGAATGTAAAAGGAAATAAAACGAAAGGAAAATTCAAATGGAGATAAAGAGATATTTTTAGAGATTTTTGACATAGATATTTTTCTAGATATGTTTCATTTTCAGCCAATCAATTATTTAATTACATGATGGTAAACTTAATTTACAAAGAAAGGGAGTAACATAAAATCTTGGTTTTTATGGGTTAGCTTTTTCTTCCTGAATTTTATTCTCCTAGGGTGCTGTGTCCCTTAAGGACTTTGTAGGCGGTTTTTTCTTGATCTGATTGAGCTGACTCGAGAATGTCAGTGTCCACCATTTACAAACGTCGTTGGGAGGGGTCAAGTCTGTTAATACACAATTGATTATCAATACGTGTCAATTGGTGGCAGATGTTCACAACGGCTCTGAGCACTGCTTGCTTTAGACATAACCAAACTAACCTAACCTAACCTTTTGATTAAAAATCCATTGGTCGCTATTCATTGGTTGCAAGTAGGTACATGCCTGTTAAAAAAATATTTGCTTTAAAGCGATCGTCTCGCAATGTGAGCAAAATTCAGCATTTTTACCATGCTTATATTAAGCTTCACCAATCTGTTTGTCTGGACGGAATCTTATAAACGATGTTTCACCCACTTCCTAGTGTCCAATCAAGCTGACATTTTACACGGGGACGTATTCTCGATGACAATACATTAATCATTAGCAATATAATGAATGAGTACCTACCTTGTTGGTGTAATGGTCATGACGTCCGCCTAGTGATCTGGTGGTCGGCGGTTCGAACCCCATTCCAGGACACCAGCAAGTTAGTCCTATTTTCATAGCACAGGCTTAGTTTGAGAATAATAAGAATATTGACGCGACACGTATTCCGTGTTCTCTTTTTTTTTTTAAATACCTATCAGATTTCCTAATGAATAAATTAATACATAATAATTAATTTATCAAATTTTTATATGGGAAATCCGTTAATGAGCTCACCAAATGATGACACTAGTTTCTTACAGAAGTGATTATGTACGTAATACTAAGACTAAAACGTAGAAAATTATATTACATGAAATTTTTATTTTCTTTTTATAATAAAACACGCTTATCCCTCCATCAACAATGTAATTCTTAATATATATCAATATTGTTATTGTTTTGAGAGAACTTTATCAGGAATTGGGAGTCCTGATTGAAAGTCCTTGTTCTTTTAAGTTTTTATTGTCTCGTAATAAATTATATAGAATCGCTATAATACAAGAGCGGCTTAAAGGTAGTTCTAAAAGTATGTATTTTCGTGCCGGTTATTTTCTTCCTGTTTAGCTCCATTCACTCTCTCCGTCACCCGTCTCATCTCTTTTATTCGCTCCGACAGACGTTCATCTAAATACATTACAGTATCAAATTAAAATGTATTCAATAAGTTCCATATATTCTATATACTCCTGTTGAAATGTGTAAATCTGGTTCAGAGAAACACAATAATCAAAGAAAATTACAATCATGTTTTTTTTTATTAAGTACAACATATAGTTTATTATATTTTATTTTATTATTTTCTATTAAAACTATAATTAATACGTACATTTTAATTCGCTTTACCTCACAAAAAGAGACTAACTGGTATGCTAGGAGAGAGACTTACAATTTTCCTTGTTTAGTATAAATCTGTTTCAAAAATTATTTAATTTTTAATTGTGTCTTTTGTAGTGGTCATTTAACTTGTTTTTTATTTGTTTGATCTCAGTTATCTTCTTATTTTCTGTAGGGAGCCTATTAAAATTTTTTATTCCTTAAACTACAGGGTTATTCGGAAAACATTAATAACCTCGCAGGACTATTCCTGCTTTAATTATGAGTTGAAAATGTTCAAACAACCATTTTTACAACAAACAACAAAAAAGTTATTGTAATAATATTCCAACGTTTTACAAAAAAAATATTTCCGTATATTTCAGTATAGCCCCTTGAAATGTTTTAAAACCGAAGAAAATATCTCCATTTATGCTTGCTTTATATAAGTGTATAGAGGTGTGATAAAATATGTAATTATTTTTTCCAATAATATTGCAAAGTCTGCAATTATCTTTAATAGCTAAACATTATTTGTAAATCGGTAACATTGTTTTCGTGCAAAGATACCACTCATAAAAAATAATATATTTTTGTAACTTTGCCTTTATACTCCCTTTATATCAACTCGTGGCGTCTGCTTGCTTGCTTGGATCGACTTTTAACCCTTTTCCCGTGATCCAATCGAGCTGAAACTTGGCAAGTAGACTCGTGGCGACGATTAGAAAGATCTATCAAATTTTCATTAAAAAAATTAATAATTATAGTATAATTTCGGATTTTTAGAAATTTTATTGGTTTTTTCAAATTGGAATCATTAGAATAGTTTGATTAGCAACGGCGCGGCGGCCCGATAACGTCGCGGAATATTTTCTAAATTTGAATTACTACGTCGGTATAATAGGTACATCACTACGAATTTAGAAAATTTACAAAACAATTGGTTCACAGATGACAGCAAAATTGGGTTTTTTGGAAAAAAATCAAATAATAATTTATTTCTTTTAGATTTCTGCTTAGTTTTGAAGAATTCTACATTACTCAAATATGATTCTGACTAAATCATTTGACGCTGGTAATTCATAAGGTACGATATTGATGATAATTGAATCTATCAAAATCTTGACATCTCAAAACATCTGACATTTTAAAAATATATTAAATTTCTGTAGATTTAGTGTTATGTTATATGTTTTAATTCGTCTTTAATTGTTGTTATATTTTACAAAGAAAGGGAGCATAATAAAAACTTAGTTTTAATGGGTTACTTTTTTTTAATCCTTGAGAGCGCGGGACGAGCTGCACAAACCAGGGACAGCCAGCCGCAGACTAAATATACTCATATTTAACATCAACAAAGTATTTCAGCTTCAACAACAAACCCCGCTCAAGAAAGAGGAAAAATCAAGACGGCGGCATCGAGGTAATAAAGACGACATTAATTTGTCACCCGAAGAGCCCGATAAAAACGTCCACCATTCGCATTAGTTTCCGCAAATTAATTAATGAAACCGTTAAATCTCAAATGTCGTTTAAATTGCGGCCGTAACTCAGGGGCTACAATTTCAGGAATATCACCGCCATTAAGCCATGGATTCACTAGGGGACAAACTGTCCCTCAACAGCACGCGCGGCATAGAGTCTACGTGACGTTGCAACGTCGTGCACTGTTCCGCGACCTCGCGCACAACACAGCGCGGCATTTCTACGTGCCGTGGCAATGTTGCCATGCGCACGGTACCCGAGCGAGCTCACTGCAACATTACGCGGAGCGTCAGTACCACGTGGTATGTTTACAAGTGAATACGCACGCGCTGTATCTGTTAAGATGACAATGTGGGGAAACGAAATTGTTCTTGAACTCATCGAGCTGTATCGATCGAAGATCGCATAGAATGTTCGTCCTTCTTTCTCTTTGCAGTAAATAATTTCACATTCTCTTACTTTTCGATAAACTCATTAACATAAACAGATACGCGGCTGTCATCATAACCTCATAGGGCGATGTATTTCCGCGACGTGTGGAAAACAATAGTTATTTGCAAAAAGGACATTGTTTTTAATAATACTCAATTTACTACAGTAAAACCTCGTTAATTTGAAATTGTGACCCAAAAAAACATTTCGAATTGCGCGGAACCCCGTTTTCGCCAAATGAGATACCGCGGCTGTCATCATGACCGACGTAACCTCATCGGGTGACATTTCCGCGACAAGATATGCGGGTCCCGGTGTGTACATGTCAAATGGCCGCGCCATTGTCCCCGAAACATGAGCGTAGATGTTGATGCGACATGCCGAGCGGAATGTTTCGCGATTTGTCCCCTAGTGAATACATGGCTTTACATGCCGCGGGATTGATCATTTATTGTTGCACCAGCTCCCGCGAAACAATTTCCCGCCAGACCTCAGTACGCCAGCAGCGCTCGCGCCGGGAGGTATTTCGCTGTCAGTCCCCGAAACAACCTCAAAATACCGCGTCTCTGAAAAATAAATAATCGCGATATTTAAATCGCCAAGCGGGAACGATCCGGATTCAAACAGCCGAATTTGAATCTCGTCTCGGGATAATTTTGCTCCGCTTATAAATATTGCGAATTTGTTTTGTTTGTTAGATTGTATTGCCCATTTGTTTTTCGTGAAAGTGAATTGTTTTCGAGTTTTTATCGCTTTATAATATATTGTGTGAAGAATTCTCGTCTGGTTCAGCACTTAGCTGCAGTTTTAACGGAATATATTGAGAGGTAAGAAATGCATTTTTTAATCTTGCTTATATCGTATTACTGACAATTGTGGTACATGTTTGGGTTTCAGGTTAATTTCGTTTGTTGATGAAATATAATTTTGAAAACAGAGGGATCCCAATTAGTTTAAAAGACTAACCCATAAAAAATAAGTTTTTATTATACTCCCTTTCTCATTGAAACAGGTTTCGCGCCTACTCCACGCGTCGGCACGCACTCCTCAAAAATTGAACAAAATATAAATCGTTAAAATTTCGAAAATTCCAAAATTATTCTATAATTATTAAAAAAAATTTATCGAAAAGTTGGTAAATCATTTTTATCGTCGCCACGAGTCTGCCTGCAAAGTTTCAGCTCGATTGGATCACGGGAAAAGGGTTAAAAATCGATCCAAAGTTTTTTCGGCAGACAATCCGACAAGCAGACGCTACAAGTTAAAAGAAAGGGAGCAAAAAGAAAAGTCTTCGAATCGTCCATACTGCCAGTGATGACGTATGGAGTGGAGACGATGACACTTATTATCTAGCTCTTAGGCTTATCCATGCCTCTTATAAGCCTAAGAGATAGAATAAGAAATTAGGCACAGAACTAAAGTAGTGGATATCACGTATCGTGCAGCGAAGTCAAAATGGCAATGGGCAGGGCAAGTTGTTGCAAGGCAAGACGTCACAAGGTGTGCTCCTAGAGTTCTGAGAAGACCTTGGGAGAATAAAAGAGGCCTCGGAAGACCTCAAAAGAGATGTAGCCGGTATGGGGGGAAGGAATGGGTACAAGAAGCAAACAGCAGAGAAGGGTATGGAAGAGGCCTATTTCCAGCAGTGAAAAGGTGAAGGCTGAAGAAGAAGAAGAAGAGATTTATGACTAATTTATCAGTGATTTGTTTGTTGCGTAAGTTACATTCACCCTAGATCTGTCATTAAGAAAGATTTATTCAAATTTAAATTTTGAATTAGATTTTTGGTTCATGATGCTTGCTTATCGATCCAGTGGTCGTTAGTTCGAGACCCATTCCGGGACACCAGCAAATTAGCCTTATTTTCATATCACAAGCGTTTAGCTTAGTTTAAAAAAAGTTAGAATCTAACTTTTAGATTATTGATACGACACGTATTCCGTGTTCACATCTTTATTTAAAAAATAAATAATATCAAGTACCCAGTTGTAGTAATAAATTTTAAAAGAAATTATGAAAATATCTGTGCGTAGTAATCTAGAATACGCATCATAAATCTGGAATCCTGCATACAATGTGCAAATTTCACGAATCGAAATGATACAAACTTTTTTATCAAATACATGTCGTATCGGCTGAAATTGAACTTCACACGAGAGGAATATCTAGGAATTTTCAAAAAACATCACTTCTGCACAAACGTCGTGAAATAGCACAGTTAATTTTTTTGCTAAAAATATTTTGAGGATCAATAGATTGTCCTGAATTGTTTGTTTTCCAAGCTCTTGATCAATGTTCCTCCTAAAGTTCTAATAATCAATTCTTTTCTTTTTATTCCCCCTACAGGCAAAATTCATACTTGTGGTGAACTTGCACATTTAAAATGCACTTGCAAATTGAATGCACCCACAAAAAAGTATAATTTAGACTTATTTCAAAATAACCCTTCTCATGTACGACGCTTGCTTTCCGATCCATTTTTCAAATAAAATATATGTTACTATTTTCCAGTATATCAACTATATATATATTTTTATCAATAAACATTATCATATATATGTACACCACGCAAAGCTAGACCGCATTCAAATGAATGTGCGCAAAAAATATGTTGTTGTTACGATGCAAAAAATGAACACAGAATTTTTCTAGTAAGTAAGTAACATTTTTTAAACTAAAAAATATATATTTATTTGGAATATCATATTGAGGCTTGTAATACCGGCTTGTCAGGCAACTTTCCCCCGCTTTCTTCTTACCGGACAAAGCTAGGGAATGCACTTTTGATTGCGGTCGACCTATACCAGTGAAAACCTATAATTGGCTTTTATGTTTCCCATTCTTTTTATTTACTTAATATTATTGTTAGCTGTTTCTGAAAAATTTTAAATAAATAAATAAATTTATTTCAAGTCATGTGCCAAATTTATGCAGTGAATCTTTAGGTATATTTCATGAAATCTTGACTACATTTAAGAGGAACCTGTTGCGAAATTTGAAATGTCAATAGTTATGTGTTAACAAAAGATTGGTTTTAATTCCGTATTGAAAATTGTATATCTGAGAAATTGAATCGATGCTGAATATTTTAAGTATGTCCAAATTTTTCAGAACAGAACTGGATTTTTTGTCACAGGGACAGTTTCGTCTCTGTGAGACATCTATAATATTCATTGATTGATTATTGATGTCTCTGTGACAAAAAATCCAGTTCTGTTCTGAAAAATTTGGACACACTCAAAATATTCTGAATGAAAATACTGCTAAAAAAAGGAGTTTTATAGAAATTGAAATAATAATTCTGGCGTATTCTAGTGTAATGAAAGTAATTCGGATGAATTCCATTAGACAGATAAAGTATATTGCTAAAAAATTCCAAATCAAATATAAATGTCTCATTAGCGACATCTGTGGTCGTTCAAGGGGAATGAAAAAGCTTTGGGGCCGGCCGCGTTGAGGATCTTTGCAACTTACATGTGAAACGTGGCGTATAATTTAAATATATACAACTTCCAAAAATTAGTTGACATGGTATTCTATCATGGGTGGAAATGGCGAACGTTGCATATGTGTAAAGTGTACGATAGGTCGTAAGTCCTTCGTACACCCAAAAGACTTCTATACCTACTTTCCATTAAAAATACAGTTTCGTCCCTGTGAGACGTATACGTATAATAAACAGCATCATTTCAATGTATATCTATAATATACATTGATTGAAATGATGCTGTTTATTTATATATGTTTAATATGACTTGTATTTTATACTAAATTCACCATATGTCAATATTTTAATTAGTTAGTAGTAAAAATAAACAAGTACACCAACAAAATAATGAAACTTGCTTTCTTTTCATACATTTGTAATCGATTTTTTAATATCACTCATGCAGTATCAAAGTATTTGTTTTAAAGTTTAAAACAAATTTTCTGAACACCATGTTTTTCAGCCGTTTCGGCGGCTCTTGCTAGTGAGTGACGTGATTATTAATTTTAATTGAAATTACAAATACAAAACTTCGCTTTGTAATGCATTTTAATAATATTTCACCAGTTTTCTGAACACACTAATGGTTATGAACAAATAGCGCAACATTAAATGTAGGGATTAAATGAGATCTGTCGTGATTTTAATTAATCCGATTAATATGACGTTACATGACTATTTTAGCATATTCAAAACAATAACTGTACAGCTGATCTCATTATGTAAAATGAACAGTAACGAGCGAT